>JANAVB010040221.1:0-88016 GCA_029216955.1 Iris pallida
GCGCCGACGGAACAAGGGCATAGCCAGTCTCCCGCGTATGAGCTTTGATGTGCAGGAGAAAATATCTATCTTTGACAGAATCATTCACTGTCATGGCGAAGAAGAATTAGATTCTGAGTACTATGCGCCTTTATGGGTTAGTACGAAGAAGTCCAAGGCAGCACGGGCCATGCGCCCCAAACGTGCTATGCCAGCAACGAACCAGAAATGCGTACTGAAAGTCATGTGCGCAACTGATGGTAAGCTGTACAGAGTCGACTCGGGTACTTTGGCACCACCAACGAGTCGACTCTCGAAGTCCCTTTCCCACTTGGGCGCGTCCCCTGCGCATGCAACCAAGCTGAGTGGAGCAAATGTTGCGGCTTCAAACCCATGCGCCCACGTTTGCTGTGCGCATGAAGTAGGTTCAAGTCACAATACATGTTGTTCTCCCACCAATGATCCGGGTGCATTTCATGCGTTGGAACCGGATCAGGGGATGTAACATTCACATAATCACCCCAACGCTTGGCCCTGCCATGCGCATGAAGGGGGTGCAAATGTGAAACTCTTCTCACACGATCTACGTAATATGATCACTCACAGACGTAGATCGGGAGAGATGACCTCCATACACGATGTGCCCCTCGTGGAGAATAGTTGTGCTGTGGTCACCATCAATTGCTGTTGTTGTAAAATAACGGCCGTACCACCAAGGCGGTCTGTATTCCAACGACTGCAACCAGCTGCACCTATCCAACATCGGCTCAAAAAAAGAATGCCAATTGATGGCAAGACAGTACCCCCGGTCGCCCCGTGCCATTGCGTCTCCAACTCCCATGCATCATGAAGAAAACACAAACACCACCAACTCCTCGACCTCGGCTGGTCCATCGAAAAATCGACCAAAAAAAAGCAAAGCAGTAGTCTCGCCAACCGAGATGTTCCAGAATACTCGGTTGAGAAGGCAGGCTTCAACAACAATGCAAGCTGGTGGTGATCGGACCCCGACTGTCCACGATAACCCTTCGTTCGAAGATGAGGATATCCATCAAGGAACCGACACTGATGTAGCCGGGGGTAGCCAATGCGAGGCGTCAAAAGAAGAAGCTCTTAGGCCAACCTTTCTACAAGAAAGCGAGGCCGAAAGTGAAGCATCGACCAATCCATCCACTTATACCCATGTCATGCCTGTCTACATGGCGGGGGTGGCGACGAGGAAGAAGTAGAAGCTTCAGCTCCAGATCTCGTACGACGCATGGATACCTTGGAAGATGGCCTCAAAACCCTCTCCACAACCATGCAATCCTTGACCCAAATGATGTTTGAGATTCAGAATACTCTGACTTCTCAAAGGGCACCTGCATCTACCAGTCCCGATTGTAATGCCCCGCTCTGCACGAGGCATTTGGTTGGCTTGTTGGATGGGATCAGAATGTTGGACCGTGACTTATATTGGAGATCAGGAAAATTGAGACTGATGTAGTCTTTCTTAGCTGGTTAGACGGAATGGGTATTGGAATGTGGCTCGCTGGTGGAGCTACGCTTAGTGGGATTGGAGCAGGAAGACCGTTATATAAGGCAAGTGGAACTGTCCTCCTTCCTCCTTATTCCTGCATGCTTAATAAATGGAATAATGTGATGCTATGAATATGTCCCTAATATCTCTTACCTTGAATGTTGAATAATTGTGATGCGATGCTTTAGTTGCTAAATTGATAGAGATTCATATGCTGGAAATCATTGAATGAACAATACATGAACTTTGAATTGCTGAACGAATCACACTCGAACTGCTAATGTAATATGATGCCTGAGATTGAATTGATAATATCCCTTATGCTTAAGATCGATGAAATGAATGAATTACTCGAATAATGAGATGCTGCATAAATAATACATGAGAAAAGAATTGAATATGCTATTGTCCCTATGAAATGAATGAAATGCTACAGGTCCCTTTCAAATGAATGAATACTGTTGTTCCTCCTTAGAAGGAACAAATGAGAAATGTTGCAATAAAGCAATGAATGAGAAATGATGAGGCTTGGGATCGTTGAGATCACCAAATGAAATGATGGTAATGTTGGGAATGAATAAGTCATTGAACATGACTTGAATGAGATAAATGATGATGCACTGTTGTCTTTACTTCAATATTTTGCCATGCATTTTATGTTCACGATTGAGATGGACACGCATTCGCATGGTCATAGGACAACTTATGCATAAGTGATGGGGATATGTTTTCTCGGACGGTACCCCGGGACGTTAGGGCGACCGATCCGGCCTAGGAGAAAACATTGGCGTGCCAGTAGGGGCACGGGTTTTGTGAGGCATCCTTTGGGGCTAGCTACCTTCTCTGGAGTCATCTCATTACCAATGAAGACCTATATGGCAATGTCCGTATGGTTAAACACCAGTGACCATGTAGTCAGGATGCATGCTAATGAATGTCTTATGCAGGCAGAGTAAGTATATCTGCTAACCTGTAATTGATGCAGGTGTGTGGGAGTCGGCTATCGGTAAGAAATCACTTAAATGTGATAATTTAATATATGTGTTGGTTTAACTTGCATGCTTACGTTCCAAATAAGTTTGATGATGCTGTATGTAGCCTTTCAGAATGAGATCCTGCTTAACATGTTAAATTCAGTATGCTAGAAAGATGCCATGCTTTAATCATTGCTCAAACACAACATACATGCTAAGTGATGCTTGAAGTGAGAACTGTTATAACATGTTTAAGATGTTAATGTTAACGATGCCTCAATGATACCTTTTCTTGATAACACCTAGTATGCCTCAATGATGCCTTTGCATGATAACACCAAGAATGCTAAAAGATATGTCCACATGAATGCTACAAAGAATATGTTTACATGCTTCACTCTGATTATTGCCCATGAACTGTAAACTGATGCTAGGTCCCAAGTAGAAAGACCATTCTAATAAATGTTTGCTTAAATGATCACTTTAATGTTGGTTTATGCGAGTGAGTTGGATTCTACTCGCCAGTGCATAGATGATGTGCTGACCCACGTTTTGTGGGCAGGTGCTCTTGCTTGGAATATTCTACACACGAAGATCGGCTTGATTGGTTCCGCGGCATCGAAGATTTGTTGGGCATACAGAAGCTCTCCTTGTACAAGATGATGTCTTCTGTTTATAAAGGGCATAATGTATGGAACATGTAATCAGTTGTACCAGTGAGATTGTAAGCCAAGTCGGTATATCGAGTTGTAATCCATTGTATCCAAATATCAAATGTAAGCTGTATAGCATTGTTCAGTTGGGTTCCAATGTAAAGAGAGATGTACTGTAATCATTGTACTTCAATACAAGTCTTGTACTCTTCTTTAATTATCAATAAAGAGAATAAAGTTCTATATATCTCTGTGTGGCTTCAAGTTACTCTTTTTCTCCGCTGCTATAAAGAAGTGATGTACTTCTATTCAATGAGAAAGATTGTCCTCACTAACTTCAATTTGTCTGCTTCTGCCGCTGCGATGTGTTTCTATTTGAAGATAATCGATTATGTACCATCTTTGCCTAGTACAAGTGCAATACCAGACTTGTACGGCATCACGCCCAAGCGAGGACGATCGATTCCAAGAGATAAAATATGTGAAGAAATGACTCTACGAATCGGGGCGTGACAAATTGGTATCAGAGCACGACTTTACGTCCTTGGTCTCTTCTTTGATTCGTTTCAAATCAAAGTTGTATCGATGATTAACCAAAGTTGCTTCCGCGATCACTCAACGTTGCTTCCGAGATTAAATCAAAGATTGCTTCCGCGATTATGCTGTTGTCGTTCTGTAATCATCCTTATATTGTTCATATTTGAAAGTTCGTTGACCCTCTTGGCTGCTCACTGGATGTTCCATACAATAAGTCTATATACATTGTGATGCCCATAAATGAATAATTGTCGTTGGTTTGGATACAAATAACCCAACAATGACTCGATGCCATAGTATGTTATATTGTGAATGCTGTTTGGAATTTTGGGAATAAAGGAAATGGCTATGTATGCTGCAACAAGTTGAGAATTGCATGTGATGTTGGAAAAGAATTGTGAATGAAATAATTGATGGATGAGTTTGACAGAACTGGTGAATTGACTCATGTGTGTTGCTAAGTGCTTTAGAGACGCTAAGAATGTTGGCTTATACTATTGAGACCCCGAGATGTTGGCTAAGTGTTGTGATCATCATAGATCACGAATGTCTGGAATAGAATTGAGTTGGTATTGTTTAAGGATGGCTTCATTTCTGAGTGGTATATTGCCTCTACCACCTCAGAACGAGATGTATGTTGACCCTTTCCATGGGATAGCAGTGAGACTATCTGTGAGTACTGGGTAGTGTCGAGACTTAGCTGGGAGTCATGTATTGTGGCTAGATGACTTGAGTGTCCCTGACGGTGATGTTATGTTGGATAGCGAGATTGTCGAAAATTGTAATCGGCGGCATGGTTATAAATTGTTTAGTCGAGTGCTGACTCAGACTAGTAAGACCGTTAGTATGCTATGAGTAAATGGATTTGGCTAGAGAATGTTGTGGCTTAGAATATCTGAATGTCGATTTCGATTGGTTGGATGCAAATTATTTGTGGCTAATACAATGTTGATTGCTAAGATAAAAGTTTTGGAAAAAGTTGTCGGTGACCAAAGGAATATTAGAGATTTGTGCCTTGACCCTAAGGTGTAATAGATGTTAACCCATCTAGATCACCAAAGGATAGTTGTTGCCTATGTGCAAGTATGCTGAGAAATTTAATGGGATTAGAAAAGTAACAAGTAGCAACCCTGAATATTATGTGGCATAGAGGATGGTTAATTGATACATGAATTATCAGATTGAATGGAATGAACTACTCGACCTTTGAGGTAGAGAATTTTAAGAATGTCGTAAGAGAGTTTGATGATTGAGAAACGAATGGGAACAAGAAATTTCAAATGTGTTGGATAATGTCGGTATAGGTGATTGTTAGTTGGGATATAGATTGTTGGCTTATGACTTAGTGGTGCAACCTTGTCATACAGACCGAATAGTATGATTCTATAGTTATATTAAAACTATCGAAATCGTTGACCCTTGAATAGTTAACCTTGGTTATGGGTTTATGTGGGTACGAAGGAATCGGACCAGAAATTGAATTATTGGAAATTTACTTGATGGATTATTAGAACGATGAAGATCGTATGTCGGATTTGGAATTGACCGTAATGTTGATAGATCGATTTTAGTCGATTGTTGGGTAAGTCTAGAATGAGCCTCTGTGGGAATTATTTCCTTGAGGAAGACCCTAAATAGATAGACTTGACCCTAGCAACCAGTTGTTGATTTACCAATTGCTGGCTTAGCCCAATTGGCGATTCATTATTCAGACTGAATTGATACCCATAGGTTTGGGTAGAGTTCCTTAGAACTGTCGGTTGCTTGTTGGCCCTAAGAAATAGAAACTAGTATAACCCTAGTAGCCATCCACTCTAGGGGAGTCACCTGAATGATTAGGTATAGCTGTTGGTATAGCTAACCATTGAGACTGGACCGAATAATAGATGGCCGTTGGCGACCCATAGAATGACCTTGTGGCATTGAACGAGAGATGGTGATGAGTATGATCTAAGAATGATAAGTTGTAAGTATATGCTCCAATATGAACCTTAGAGATGTTCGACCCTTGAGAATTATGTGTCGGCCTATAGCGGAAAATGGAATCGTGGGATGAGACTTGATTTGTATATATCGAATAGTGAATTATTATATGAGATGGAATTGACTGCTCATGACGGAAATGTTGGATAAGTATCTATAGTCGGGTAGCTGGGTTAACCTTGACTGTTGCATAGAATTATACCCTGACTCGGATAATCGATAGTTGGTGATGTTGGATTGTATCTTTTAGAAAAGATGAATTGCCTCGGTGAAAAATATTGTTGGATTTGGGAAGGAAAATGATTGTTGTTGTGAAACCTTGATATGATTGGCTCTAAGTTAGACCCTTGATCGAATGTTAGAAATGTTATGCTTGGATGGAGATTGTCCCTGATGTTAAGTGGTGGCCTGGAAAATAATGATTGTGGCAAGGTGAATAAAGTGATAAGTCAATTGAAAGGATACTAAGTCTGATTGGAAAAGAGAGTTATATCGTGGCTGATCGAATTATACTATCATGGAAGTTGGTTGAAGTACATATGTTTTGGGGACGCCTAAAATATGTGTATGGATACAGCCGAAGTGATAGGTTGCGACTGAGATAATATTGTTGGAAGAATTTATCGCACTAGCGCAGACTTTGGCTGAAATGCATATATTTTGGGGACGCCTGAAATATGTGTATGGATCCAAATGAAGTGATGTGTTGCGACCAAGATAGAATGCAAGAAAAATATTGGTGAATCAATGAGAAGTTGCAGGTATTTGGAAAAAGAGATAGATGGATTGAATCGTTGATTGATTAAAATGATACTGTTGGACAACTATTTTGAAATGACCGAGTGGGCTGAATTGAATATTGAATTGAAGCTGAATGAGTAACTCATTGTGATTAAGTGAATCTAGTAGATGAGTTGTTTTCTTAAGTTTCGAGGACGAAACTTTTTCTGAGTGGTATATTATGTAATGCCCCGCTCTGCACGAGGCATTTGGTTGGCTTGTTGGATGGGATCAGAATGTTGGACCGTGACTTATATTGGAGATCAGGAAAATTGAGACTGATGTAGTCTTTCTTAGCTGGTTAGACGGAATGGGTATTGGAATGTGGCTCGC
Organism: Iris pallida; assembly: GCA_029216955.1. Taxonomy (NCBI): domain Eukaryota; kingdom Viridiplantae; phylum Streptophyta; class Magnoliopsida; order Asparagales; family Iridaceae; genus Iris; species Iris pallida. Next base: position 6,759 of record JANAVB010040221.1, read on the forward strand.
TGGTGGAGCTACGCTTAGTGGGATTGGAGCAGGAAGACCGTTATATAAGGCAAGTGGAACTGTCCTCCTTCCTCCTTATTCCTGCATGCTTAATAAATGGAATAATGTGATGCTATGAATATGTCCCTAATATCTCTTACCTTGAATGTTGAATAATTGTGATGCGATGCTTTAGTTGCTAAATTGATAGAGATTCATATGCTGGAAATCATTGAATGAACAATACATGAACTTTGAATTGCTGAACGAATCACACTCGAACTGCTAATGTAATATGATGCCTGAGATTGAATTGATAATATCCCTTATGCTTAAGATCGATGAAATGAATGAATTACTCGAATAATGAGATGCTGCATAAATAATACATGAGAAAAGAATTGAATATGCTATTGTCCCTATGAAATGAATGAAATGCTACAGGTCCCTTTCAAATGAATGAATACTGTTGTTCCTCCTTAGAAGGAACAAATGAGAAATGTTGCAATAAAGCAATGAATGAGAAATGATGAGGCTTGGGATCGTTGAGATCACCAAATGAAATGATGGTAATGTTGGGAATGAATAAGTCATTGAACATGACTTGAATGAGATAAATGATGATGCACTGTTGTCTTTACTTCAATATTTTGCCATGCATTTTATGTTCACGATTGAGATGGACATGCATTCGCATGGTCATAGGACAACTTATGCATAAGTGATGGGGATATGTTTTCTCGGACGGTACCCCGGGACGTTAGGGCGACCGATCCGGCCTAGGAGAAAACATTGGCGTGCCAGTAGGGGCACGGGTTTTGTGAGGCATCCTTTGGGGCTAGCTACCTTCTCTGGAGTCATCTCATTACCAATGAAGACCTATATGGCAATGTCCGTATGGTTAAACACCAGTGACCATGTAGTCAGGATGCATGCTAATGAATGTCTTATGCAGGCAGAGTAAGTATATCTGCTAACCTGTAATTGATGCAGGTGTGTGGGAGTCGGCTATCGGTAAGAAATCACTTAAATGTGATAATTTAATATATGTGTTGGTTTAACTTGCATGCTTACGTTCCAAATAAGTTTGATGATGCTGTATGTAGCCTTTCAGAATGAGATCCTGCTTAACATGTTAAATTCAGTATGCTAGAAAGATGCCATGCTTTAATCATTGCTCAAACACAACATACATGCTAAGTGATGCTTGAAGTGAGAACTGTTATAACATGTTTAAGATGTTAATGTTAACGATGCCTCAATGATACCTTTTCTTGATAACACCTAGTATGCCTCAATGATGCCTTTGCATGATAACACCAAGAATGCTAAAAGATATGTCCACATGAATGCTACAAAGAATATGTTTACATGCTTCACTCTGATTATTGCCCATGAACTGTAAACTGATGCTAGGTCCCAAGTAGAAAGACCATTCTAATAAATGTTTGCTTAAATGATCACTTTAATGTTGGTTTATGCGAGTGAGTTGGATTCTACTCGCCAGTGCATAGATGATGTGCTGACCCACGTTTTGTGGGCAGGTGCTCTTGCTTGGAATATTCTACACACGAAGATCGGCTTGATTGGTTCCGCGGCATCGAAGATTTGTTGGGCATACAGAAGCTCTCCTTGTACAAGATGATGTCTTCTGTTTATAAAGGGCATAATGTATGGAACATGTAATCAGTTGTACCAGTGAGATTGTAAGCCAAGTCGGTATATCGAGTTGTAATCCATTGTATCCAAATATCAAATGTAAGCTGTATAGCATTGTTCAGTTGGGTTCCAATGTAAAGAGAGATGTACTGTAATCATTGTACTTCAATACAAGTCTTGTACTCTTCTTTAATTATCAATAAAGAGAATAAAGTTCTATATATCTCTGTGTGGCTTCAAGTTACTCTTTTTCTCCGCTGCTATAAAGAAGTGATGTACTTCTATTCAATGAGAAAGATTGTCCTCACTAACTTCAATTTGTCTGCTTCTGCCGCTGCGATGTGTTTCTATTTGAAGATAATCGATTATGTACCATCTTTGCCTAGTACAAGTGCAATACCAGACTTGTACGGCATCACGCCCAAGCGAGGACGATCGATTCCAAGAGATAAAATATGTGAAGAAATGACTCTACGAATCGGGGCGTGACACCGATCCTGGGGCTAATAGAGAGTCAAATATATCCCCTCAACGGGTATCTTCAGGGACAGATTATCACACTGTACCTTGGACGTCAGCTCCTTCGGGTACCAAGCTTCATACTTTACCTCCCTCACCTGTTCATATCTCTACAGAGGAGCTAGTTGAGATGGTAAGGGATTTGCACGATTGCTTTGAAGCGCAAAATAAACAGGAGGAACGCTAGAAGCGTGGGATTCGACAACCTTATCCTCCCAAATGGAACAAAATGGTTTATTCCTCCAAATATAAACCACAAACATTGACACCATTTGACGGAAAGGAGTCTCCCCACCGATATCTGACCTACTTCCACTCTGTGACGGGACATCTTTCGAAGGATGATGCCTTGCTTACAAGTTTGTTCGTCGAGGCACTGAAGAAAGTCGCCTACGACTGGTACTGCAATCTCACTGACAACTGCATATCCTCCTTCGACAACTTAACACATCTGTTCCTTGACCGATTCTACGATGGAGGAAAAGATATGACAATGTCGTCTCTGATAGAAGTGGTCCAAAAGGAGAAAGAGATCGTTCGAGCTTTCATCGAATGCTTCCGGTAAGCATATTTAAGGTTACCTCCGGTTATACCAAAACATGTCCTGATAGATTCATGCAGCATGAATATGACGCCTGCGATCAAGCTCTGGCTCGACTTTGCCCATCCTCCAGATTGGATTTCGCTGATCATCGACACCGAAAGTGCCGAAAAAGGGCACGTGACGCACGACTTCTGGGGGTTAGCTTCCCTCTGTTCGATGATAAAGGAAAATGTGCCACCGCCAACAACGATGGGCGCAAACCGAAAGGAAAGCAGGCATTGACTGTCAGTGCCTCGAGAAGCACACAAGGGCCCGCTCAGAAACCACCGCCCGCACCAAGACTGAAGGAGGTTTACTCCTTCAATGACGAAGACACCCTGCAACTCTTCGAGATGCTGAAGCAAAGCGACAAAATCAAGTTTCCTGATCCAAAGCATTCCGACGAGGTTGACAGGGTAGGCGACCCGAGGTACTGTCACTACCATCGGTTTGTTGGGCATCCAACCCGAGGCTGTTATATCTTGAAGAACTACATATAGCGCATGATCAATGAGAACGTCTTCTCGCTTGACTATGAGGAAAAGAGTCTCAAACAACATGGTGTCACTCCAGTTTGGCACCTTGCCACCTACTGAAGCTCAAGATGGCGTCGTCCCCATCCCAAAGGCGACAGTGAAAGTAATCAACCTTCCACCAATTCATGACAATGTGAGTGGATTAATACCACTTACGACGTCCTGGGGAGAGATCATGTGGGTCCACCCAGATCTAGCTCCAGAATTGACTCAGCCGGAGGTATATCCTACCTCCAAAACCAAAAGGAAGAAGATCAAGTCTTGCCGCACAATCACTTCCTCCCCTGAGGAAGCCCTTCATGTTCAGACGCGCTCACAGCAGAACGTCCAATAAGAGGAGGCTCCGGTCGAAGTGATGCCTCCTGCCACCACCACGGCTGCCCAAGGGGAGGGTTCATCCTAACCTCCAGCAGTCGACAAACAGAAGCAGAAAGAGGCTCGTTTCGACAGGCCTATACGAAAAGACAATGCCACGAGGTTGACCAAACTCTATAACTTTGACATACTGGCGCAGCTTGCTAGTACTCCAGCTCGACTATCCCTATTTGAGCTCCTCTAACTATCCAAATGTACTCGAGAGGCTCTATGTAAAGCATTGAAGGATGTTGAGTCCTTCATCAGTCAGGTCAAGCAGCCTGAAAAAGATCCAACAGCATGTTTGCACTGCCATAGCATAGGGGAAATTATCCCCAACATCACCTTCACTCAATAAAACATGCTACTCAAGAACAACCGACACAACAGACCGCTGTATTACACAGGGTATGTCGGTGCCATTAAGGTGGATCGGATATAGATCGACACGGGGTCTTCTCTTAGCATTATCCCCCAGACTCTGCTCTAGACATTGGGATCCCGATGCATTGCCTGACTGCATCCAATACTACAATCAGCGGCTTCAACGCTAGCAAGAGCAAACCACTGGGTAAGATCTGGCTGAAATGTCATATCGGCGATCTCCAAACATAGGTGACTTGCTATGTCGTGGACGCGGACGTTAACTATAACATCATGTTTGGGCGGCCATGGATACATGAATATATGGTGGTTCCATCTACTCTCCACCAATGCATGAAATACGTATCCACCAACGACATAGTCAGGACAGAGTTTGTTGATGTCGATCCCTTCAGAGGGATTGAGGCCTTTTTCACCGACTCTGATCTGTACAAATCAATTCATCTGGACGATGAAGCCAACGATGCCGATGACGAAGCATAAGTTGAAGCAGAGGCCGATACTGAAGCAGAAATGACAACTGGCGTCCCTCTGAAGGTGCGACTCAAGGAAAAACCTTCCCAAGCATCGTCCCCTATCGTAGTTAAGCTACGTTGGAAGGCACCAGCCTTTCCGGTTGAAACAACAACTGAGGCCCCTTTGATGATACGGCTCAAGGGGAGACCTCCCCAAGTGTCAGTTCCTCTTTTAGTAAAGCTGCACAGGAAAGCACCAGTCTCCGAGGTACCAGCTGAGGCACCTCTCAAAATATGACTCAAGGGGAAGCCGCCCCAATTTTTGACTCCCCTCGTGGTCAAGCTACGCGGGAAAGCCCCAACATCTCTCTCAGCACAGGCCCAAGAGCCAATACTGGTCAAACTCCCGATGAACTCTCCCGAATCGCCTAAGGCTACTCCGGTGCTCACTGACGAAGAATTGGGGGAGTACATATCTGCCAATGTTGACACCCCATCCCTTGATGATGTAATTCCACGAGGCAAGATCATGTATTTTATCAATAAAAGGTTATCTTTAAATTATTCTAGTTTTCTATATTGGAATGGTATGTATACTCTAGATAATGCCTTGCAGTCGTTGCAAACACAAATAACAACTGTTAATCATGTAAATTAAGTCGTCCTGTGCCAAGGAGTCTGTTATATAGTTCCGCTCCGGAACCAGGACGAGAAACCTATTATCTTCGGCAAAGTCGAGTATCATCATGACCTCCCTCCAGTCGAGCCAGAACCTGACACCGGTAGAATGCAAGTATACTGGTACATCGATCAAGCAAAGTGTCTCATCCAAAAGATGGGTTATGATTTGAAAAGCGACCAGGGTCTGAATTATGGCAGAAGCCGACGTCTTCCTTTACGGCTTCCAATCCCAAAAGGGAAGCCACCAGACTATTATATCGCACTCAACGAGAGGTAGGATATATCACACCTCCGACAACCCTAGAGAGTTCAGAAGCGGAAGAGGCTATACATTATCACTCATCTGAAGTTTCAACTTGGGACTCCGACACTAGTATAGGTCCGATCTTCAAAAAAGTGTTGTCAGTCAACATGACATCCACACATCCTTCAGAAGAAGAAGACGATGATCAAGCAGTAGAGTTCTTCGAGGAAGAATCCTGGGCTCAACGCCTAGGTACAGTGGGAATATCGCTTCGAGCTACGAGAACCTCCTATCGAAGATAAAGTCCAGCAGATCGACTTAGGGGATGAATTATAATCTAAACCCACCTTCATCAGCAAAAGCCTGGCAGGAGAAGACCAGGAATCCTTGATTCAGCCAAAGAATACATCGACGTCTTCACCTAGAGCTTTGAAAATAGGCCAGGTTTAGAGATGTAAGTCGCAATGCACAAGCTTAACATCTTATCCAGCGCTAAGCCTGTCACGCCCCGATTCATAGAGTCATTTATTCACATATTTTATCTCTTGGAATCGATCGTCCTCGCTTGGGCGTGATGCCGTACAAGTCTGGTATTGCACTTGTACAAGGCAAGGATGGTACATAATCGATTATTCTCCAAATAGGAAGACATCGCAGCGGCAGAAGCAGATAAATTGAATTTAATGAGGACAATCTTTCTTATTGAATAGAAGTACATCACTTCTTTATAGCAGCGGAGAAAAAGAGTAACTTGAAGCCACACAGAGATATGTAGAACTTTATTCTCTTTATTGATAATTGAAGAAGAGTACAAGACTTGTATTGAAGTACAATGATTACAGCACATCTTACTTTAAATTGGAAACCAACTGAACAATGCTATACAACTTACATTTGATATTTGGATACAATGGATTACAACTTGATATACCGACTTGGCTTACAATCTCACTGGTGCAACTGATTACAATGTTCCATACATTATGTCCTTTATAAACAGAAGACATCATCTTGTGCAAGGAGAGCTTCTGTATGCCCAACAAATCTTCGATGCCGCGGAACCAATCCAGCTAAACTTCGTGTGTAGAACATTCCAAGCATAAGCACCTGCCCACAAAACGTGGGTCAGCACATCATCTATGTACTGGCGAGCAGAATCCAACCCACTCGTATAAACCAACATTTTAGTGATCATTTAAGCCTGCATTTATTAGAGTGATCTTTCTATTTGGGACCTAGCATCAGTTTACAGTTCATGGGCAATAATCAGAGTAAAACATGTAAACATATTCTTAGTAGCATTCATGTGGACATATTATTTATCATTCTTGGTGTTATCATGTAAAGGCATCATTGAGGCATACTAGGTGTTATCATGAAAAGGCATCATTGAGGCATCGTTAATATTAACATCTTAAACATGTTCTAACAGTTCTCACTTCAAGCATCACTTAGCATCGATGTTATGTTTGAGCACTATTTATAGCAAGGCATCTTTCTAGCATAATGAATTGAACATGTTAAGCAGGCAAGTTAAACCAACTTATACAATATCACAATTATGTGATTTCTTACCGATAGCCGACTTCTCGTACCTGCATCAAATACAGGTTATCTGATATACTTACTCTGCCTGCACAAAACATTCATTAGTGTGCATCCTGACTACATGGTCACTGGTGTTGTTAAACCATATGGACTCTTCTCATTTCATTTCATTTTAAGATAATGCGGTCAGCATAGTAGGTGGCGAGCCTCTATGCCACCCCGTCTTATCCGTGCTCCCATAGCACTCATCATTATTTCCTCCTAGGCTGAATCGGTCCCCAGGGCCCTAGGAACCGTTCGAGGAAATTATTACTCAAACCTTGTATACAAGTTGTCCATGACCATGCGAATGCGTATCCGACTCGATTGTGAACATAATCGCATGGTAAAATATATTAAGGAAAGTAAAGGCAACAGTGCATCATTAGTCATATTCAATGACTTATTCATTTCATCATTACCATCATTTCATTTGGTGATCTCAACAATCCCAGCTTTATCATTTCTCATTCATTGCTTCATTGCAACGTATCTCATATCATTCCTTTCTTAAGGGGAACTTAACATTCATTCATTTCATAGGGACATTTATTCATTCATTCATTTCTTATAAGGGACAGACAACATTTCATATTCTTGTAACAGTTATATAGAGAGTACATGATTCTAGTGTTTCATTCAGTTCATTGGTTCGATAGCATAGCCAGTTCATTTCTTATTCTATCATTCATAAGGCTTCTCATTATTCAAGTGTCTACTTGTTCTAGCAGTGTTAAGCATCAGGGGCAATGTTATCAATTCATTCTCAGGCAGCGAATCACATTAACAGTTCAATGTGTTGTACATTTCAAAAAATTTCAACAAAAGCATCTCTATTACTCAGCAACTAACATAAGGGACATTTAGGGGCAGTTCATAGCATTTCAATACTTCATCTATTAAGCATGAAGGAGTAAGGAGGAGGAAGGACAGTTCCACTCACCCAAAATTCTACTAAGCGTAGCTCTACCAGCGAGCCACGTTCCAATATCCATTTCGTCTAGCCAGCTAAGAGAGACTGCATCAGTCTCAATTCTCCTGATTTCCAACATAAGTCACGGTCCAATATTCTGATCCCATCCAATAAGCCAACCAAATGCCTCGTGCGGAGGGGGGCATTACATAATATACCACTCAGAAAAAGTTTCGTCCTCGAAACTTAAGGAAACAAGTCTTCTACAAGATTCACTTAATCACCATGAGTTTACTCATTCAGCTTCAAATCAATATTCATTTCAGCCCACTCAGTCATTTCAAAATATCTATCCAACTGTACCATTTAAATCCATCAACGATTCGATCTGTCTATCTCTTTTTCAATTACTTGTAACTTCTCATTGATTCGCCAACATTTTCCTTACATTTCTGTTTCAGTCGCAACATATCACTTCGTTTGGATCTATACACATATTTTAGGCGTCCCCAAAACATATGCATTTCAGCCAAAGTCCGTGCTAGTGCGATAAATTCTTCCCATAATGTTATCTTAGTCACAACCAATCACTTCTGCTGGATCCATACACATATTTTAGGCGTCCCCAAAACATATGTACTTCAGCCAACTTCCATGTTAGTGCGATTCGATCTGCCACAATATAACTCTCTTTTCTAAATCTAACTTAGCATCCTTTCAATTGACTTATTGCTTTATTCACTTTACCACAATCACTATCTTCCAGGCTACAATACTTAATATCAGGGACAACTTGGTTAAACTCTATACCCAAGCATAACATTTCTAACATTCGATCAAGGGTCTAACTTAGAGCCAACCATATCAAGAGTTCACAACATGCAATCATATTCCTTCCCAAATCCAACAATAATTTTTTTACCGAGGCAACTCATCTTTTCTATAAGACACAATCCGAAGTCACGCACTATCAATTACCCGAATCAGGGTATAATTCTATGCAACAGTCAAGGTTAACTTAGCTACCCGACTATAGGTACACTCAAGCCTTACCTTACGGTTGCAATTCCCACTTATAGCCGACATATAATCCTCAAGGGTCAAACATCTCTTACGGCTCAAGTTGAAGCATACATTCCCTTAGGTCAATACTCATTATCACTGTCTCTCATTCAATGCCACAAGGTCATCCTATGGGCCTCCAATGGTCACCTATTGTTCAGTCAGTCTCTAAGGTTAGCTACACTGATAGCTAAACTTAATCGTTCAGGTGACTTCCCTAGAGTGGACGGCTACTAGGGTTATACTAGTTTCTTATTCTTAAGGCCAACAAGCAACCAACAGTTCTAAGGAACTCTACCCAAACCTATGGGTTTTAACTCAGTCTGAATAACTAATCGCCATTGTTGGTTATGCCAACAATTGGTCATGCAGCCCACAGTTTCTAGGGTCAAGTCTATCTATCTAGTGTCTTCCTCAAGGAACTAATTCCCACAGAGGCTCACTCTAGACTTACCCAACGATCGACTAAGATCGATCTATCAACATTACGGTCAATTCCCAATCCGACATACGATTCCCATCGTTCCAATAATCCATCAAGTAAATTCCCAACGATTTAATTTCTATTCCAATTCCTTTATACTCACACAAACCCATAAGCCAAGGCTAACTATTCAAGGGTCATCGATTCCGTTAGTCTCAACAGGACTATAGAATCATACTATTCGGTCGGTATGACGAAGTCACACCACTAAGTCATAAGCCAACAATCTATATCCCAACCAACAATCATCTATACCGACATTATCCAACACGTTTGAAATTTCTTGTTTCCATTTGTTTCTCAATCATCAACTATCTTACGGCATTCTTAATCTCATGCAGTAATGGTCAAGTAGTTCATCCCATTCAATCCGACAATTTATGTATCACTTAACCATCCTCTAGGCAACGACAGTATTCTGAGTCACTACTTGTTATTTTCCTAGTACAATTCAATTCTTCAGCATCATGCATCTATGCAATGACTATCCTTTGGTGATCAAGATGGATTGACATCTATTACACCTTAGGGTCAAGGCACAGATTTCTAATATTCCTTTGATTCACCGACAATATTTTCAAACTTTCAGCTTGGCAACCAACTTTGTATTAGCCATATTTGATTTACATTCAACCAATCGAAGTCAACATTCAGATGTTCTAAGCCACAATATTCTCTATCCAAGTCTATTTACCCATAGCATACTAACGGTCTTACTAGTCTGAGTCATCACTCGACTAAACAATTTCTAACCAAGCCACCAGTTACAATTTCCGACAATTTCGCTACCCAATATAACATCATCGTCAAGGGACACTCGCATCATCTAACCACAATACATGACTCCCAGCTAAGTTTCGGCACTACCCAGTACTCACAGATAGTTTCATTGCTATTCTATGGAAAGGGTCAACATACATCTCGTTCTGAGGTGGTAGATGTAATATACCACTCAGAAACGAAGCCATCCTTAAACAATACCAACTCAATCTATTCCGGACATTCGTGATCTATGATGATCACAACACTTAGCCAACATCTCGGGGTCTCAATATTATAAGCCAACATTCTTAGGGTCTCGAAAGCACTTAGCCGACGCACATGAGTCAATTCAATGGTTCTGCTGAACTCATCCATCAATTATCCCATTCATAATTCTTTCCCAGAATCATATGCAATTCTCACTAGTTGCAGCATACATCGCCACTTTTCTATATTCCCGCATTTCTAACAGCATTCACAATATAGCATACTATGGCATCGAGTCATTGTTGGGTTATTTGTGTCCAAACCAACAACAATCATTCTTTCAGGGCATCACAATGTATATAGACTTATTGTATGGAACATCCAGTGAGCAGCCAAGAGGGTCAATGATCTTTCAGACACGAACAACATAGGATGATTACATAACAACAACAATATAATCGCGGAAGCAATCTTTGATTTAATCGCGGAAGCAACGTTGAGTGATCGCGGAAGCAACTTTGGTCAATCATCGATGCAACTTTGATTTGAAATGAACCAAAGAAGAGACCAAGGACGTAAAGCCGTGCTCTGATACCAATTTGTCACGCCCCGATTCATAGAGTCATTTATTCACATATTTTATCTCTTGGAATCGATCGTCCTCGCTTGGGCGTGATGCCGTACAAGTCTGGTATTACACTTGTACAAGGCAAGGATGGTACATAATCGATTATTCTCCAAATAGGAACACATCGCAGCGGCAGAAGCAGATAAATTGAATTTAATGAGGACAATCTTTCTTATTGAATAGAAGTACATCACTTCTTTATAGCAGCGGAGAAAAAGAGTAACTTGAAGCCACACAGAGATATGTAGAACTTTATTCTCTTTATTGATAATTGAAGAAGAGTACAAGACTTGTATTGAAGTACAATGATTACAGCACATCTCACTTTAAATTGGAAACCAACTGAACAATGCTATACAACTTACATTTGATATTTGGATATAATGGATTACAACTTGATATACCGACTTGGCTTACAATCTCACTGGTGCAACTGATTACAATGTTCCATACATTATGCCCTTTATAAACAGAAGACATCATCTTGTGCAAGGAGAGCTTCTGTATGCCCAACAAATCTTCGATGCCGCGGAACCAATCCAGCTAAACTTCGTGTGTAGAACATTCCAAGCATAAGCACCTGCCCACAAAACGTGGGTCAGCACATCATCTATGTACTGGCGAGCAGAATCCAACCCACTCGCATAAACCAACATTTTAGTGATCATTTAAGCCTGCATTTATTAGAGTGATCTTTCTATTTGGGACCTAGCATCAGTTTACAGTTCATGGGCAATAATCAGAGTAAAACATGTAAACATATTCTTAGTAGCATTCATGTGGACATATCATTTATCATTCTTGGTGTTATCATGCAAAGGCATCATTGAGGCATACTAGGTGTTATCATGAAAAGGCATCATTGAGGCATCGTTAATATTAACATCTTAAACATGTTCTAACAGTTCTCACTTCAAGCATCACTTAGCATCGATGTTATGTTTGAGCACTATTTATAGCAAGGCATCTTTCTAGCGTAATGAATTGAACATGTTAAGCAGGCAAGTTAAACCAACTTATACAATATCACAATTATGTGATTTCTTACCGATAGCCGACTTCTCGTACCTGCATCAAATACAGGTTATCTGATATACTTACTCTGCCTGCACAAAACATTCATTAGTGTGCATCCTGACTACATGGTCACTGGTGTTGTTAAACCATATGGACTCTTCTCATTTCATTTCATTTTAAGATAATGCGGTCAGCATAGTAGGTGGCGAGCCTCTATGCCACCCCGTCTTATCCGTGCTCCCATAGCACTCATCATTATTTCCTCCTAGGCCGAATCGGTCCCCAGGGCCCTAGGAACCGTTCGAGGAAATTATTACTCAAACCTTGTATACAAGTTGTCCATGACCATGCGAATGCGTATCCGACTCGATTGTGAACATAATCGCATGGTAAAATATATTAAGGAAAGTAAAGGCAACAGTGCATCATTAGTCATATTCAATGACTTATTCATTTCATCATTACCATCATTTCATTTGGTGATCTCAACAATCCCAGCTTTATCATTTCTCATTCATTGCTTCATTGCAACGTATCTCATATCATTCCTTTCTTAAGGGGAACTTAACATTCATTCATTTCATAGGGACATTTATTCATTCATTCATTTCTTATAAGGGACAGGCAACATTTCATATTCTTGCAACAATTATATAGAGAGTACATGATTCTAGTGTTTCATTCAGTTCATTGGTTCGATAGCATAGCCAGTTCATTTCTTATTCTATCATTCATAAGGTATCTCATTATTCAAGTGTCTACTTGTTCCAGCAGTGTTAAGCATAAGGGGCAATGTTATCAATTCATTCTCAGGCAGCGAATCATATTAACAGTTCAATGTGTTGTACATTTCAAAAATTCTCAACAAAAGCATCTCTATTACTCAGCAACTAACATAAGGGACATTTAGGGGCAGTTCATAGCATTTCAATACTTCATCTATTAAGCATGAAGGAGTAAGGAGGAGGAAGGACAGTTCCACTCACCCAAAATTCCACTAAGCGTAGCTCCACCAGCGAGCCACGTTCCAATATCCATTCCGTCTAGCCAGCTAAGAGAGACTGCATCAGTCTCAATTCTCCTGATTCCCAACATAAGTCACGGTCCAATATTCTGATCCCATCCAATAAGCCAACCAAATGCCTCGTGCGGAGGGGGGCATTACAAAGCCTGTTAAGCAGCAACAACGACGCTTCCGTTCTAACATCATGGACGCCATTGACAAAGAAGTGGATAAACTCTTAGACAGTGGGTTTATAAGCGAGGAAATCCAGATTGGGTAGACAACATCGTTTCCGTTACTAAAAAGAACGAGAAGATCTGAGTCTGCATCGACTTTCGGGACCTTAACTCTGTTTGTCCAAAGGACGAGTTCCCACTCCCGATCACCGATGTAATGATCGACAACACATGTGGCTTTGAACGCATGTCCTTCATGGGCGGATATTCGGGCTAAACCAGATCAAGATGTTCCCGGATGACGAGAAACACACGTCATTCAGGACTCCAAAAGGGGTTTACTACTACAGCGATGCCCTTTGACTTGAAGAACGCAAGTGCCACATACCAACGAGCTATGAGCACCATCTTTCGCTAATACCTCCGCAAGAAAGTCGAATGCTACGTTGATGACATCGCTGTCAAAAATCATCTACGAGGTTATCACTTACAAGATCTGAGGACGGTCTTTGATCTCATGCGAGCACATCAGCTCAAGATGAACCCCACTAAATCCTTCCTCGGGATTTTCAGCGGCAAATTCTTGGGTTTCATCATCACTGCAAAAGGCATCCATGTTGACCATGAGAAGACCAAGGCATCCTCAACATGAACCCTCCGAAGAACCTTAGAGAACTTTGAGGCTTACAAGGACATCTCGCATATATCCGAAGGTTTATAGCAAACCTTTTCGAAAAATGCCAACCCTTTACAAAACTCATGAAGAAGGGAGTCTGCTACGTCTGGATGGAGGAATATGTCAGACTGAATTTGATGACATCAAGACTTATCTCATAAGTCCCCCAGTCATGGTAGCACCGGTCGCAGGCAATCCCTTTCTGCTCTACGTCCGTACAATGGATTATTCTCTTGGCGCTCCACTGGCTCAGAACAATGATGCAGGCTACGAGCAAGCTATCTACTACCTGAGCAGGATAATGATCAGGGCCGAACATCGGTACAATTTTGTCGAAAAAGAATGCCTAGCTATGGTATTTGCCATCTAGAAGACTCGTCATTATGTCTCGGGTCAGATGATCCATGTCATTTCCCGGTTCAAGCTGCTCAGGGTCCTCATGACAAAGTCAGGAGTGCTGAACTCTCGATTAGCTACATAGACAATACTATTGACCCCATATGATGTGGTATTTGTCCAACAAAAAGTTATCAAGGGCCAAGCATTGGCCGACTTCTTAGTTGCACAACTGATTCCAGAATCATCTAAACTCTATGAAAATATTCCAGATGAAGTGCTAGAGTCCAACATTGCTGAAGAAAACTCAGTCTGGCGGATGTTCTTCAACCGCGCTTCAAGAACAGGCCAAAAGGGTCAGATCATCGCAGGAGTGAGAGTAGTCTTGATCTCTCCCGACAAGTTGGTCATCCAGTGGGCCTATTCCCTCACAGAGCCGTGCTCCAACAATGTAGCAGAATACAATACCCTTATCATGGGACTACAGTTCACAAGACAGCTAGGGGTTGAGCAGCTCGAGTCTTATGGCGATTTAAAACTTGTCGTCAACCAGGTCCGAGGATAATACGAAGTCCGCCACTACGACCTGATCCCCTATCACAAAATAGCCTTGGACATCATCTCAACCTTCACCGAGTTCTTAATAGAACACGTACCTCCGCTATAAAACTTGGAGGCTGATGCTCTAGCTGGACTCGCGGCCTCATTGGCGGCACCTATCGGGACTCAATACTTCGTTACAATAGTTGGCCGGGATTTGACGTGCCCCAGAAATAATTTGTCCATGTGTTTGGGCCATGCCATGCCTGCAGACTCCAGTATCAATGTCAGATATTGACGATTTTTATTCATCGACTTCGTAGCCTATGGAATCCTCCCAGATGACCCGAAGGAAGCAATCTCTGTCAAAAGGTGTTCCCTCCGATTCTACTACGATACAACCACCAAAATACTATATCGACGCTCTTACGACTGGCTTCTCCTCCGATGTCTATCAAACGAGGAAGCAACCGAAGCTCTTCGGGAGGCTCATGACGGAACATGCAGAGCTCATCAACCCGGTCCTAAGCTACAAGACCGACTTCGACGTATGGGCTATTATTGGCCCACTATGATGGCCGACGCTGTTGAGTATGCTAAGAAGTGTCATGTTTGTCAGCTCCACACAAACTTCATCTATCGACTTTTGGAACGCTTACACCCTACAGTCGCTTTCTGGCCATTCGAAGCCTGGGGTATGGACATAGTGGGACCAATTACCCTCCATCATCCAGAGGATATCGTTTCATCCTGGCAATCACCGACTACTTCTCTAAGTGGGCGAAAGCAGTACCGTTGACAGAAGTGAAGAGCTCGAAGGTGATCAGTTTCATCAAACACCACGTCATCTACCGTTTTGGGGTACCCCAGAGGATCATCCATGACAACTATCTACGATTCATAAGCCATGCGTTCAGTAGATTCTGTGACAAGAATCGTATTCAGAACGTGGCATCAACCGATTTCAATCCGACAATAAATAGATTGCCTGAAGCTTTAAACAAAACAATTGTCAAGCTACTTAAGAAAGTCGTGTCAACCAATAAACGCGACTAGGACGAGAAGCTAGGCGAATGTCTTTGGGCCTACTGCACAACGGTACGGACTCCAACTGGCAACACACCATTCTTCCTGTTCTACGGGAGCGAAGCAGTGTTGCTCCTTGAAATCCAGATCCCCTCACTACGAGTGGCCATCACGAACCAATATACGGAGGAAGACAATCAACGTCGATGTCTGCAAGAGTTGGAGGCGCTGGATGAAAAATGTCTCTTGGCTCAATAACGCATCGAGCTCTACCAAGCTCATATTTCACAGGCTTTCAACAAGAAGGTCAAACAAAGGACTTTCCAAGTAGACGACCTTGTTCTGTCAGTCAGAAGACCAATGGTAATGACTCACAAAACACCATAGAAGTTCGAACCCAAATGGAAAGGCCCCTTCATCATAGAGACAGTGTACTATAACGGTGCCTACCAGCTCGCAAAACCAAATAGGGACTTGTTCATGATGCCAATCAACGTCAAGTTTCTAAAGAAGTGCTACTCTTGAAATCTCTCAACATGTACTTCCATTTCCCCAGCAGGAGAACTTATGAACTTGACCACCGAATCCATCCCCCTAATTAAAATGTGCTTCTGGAGCCCAGTCATTCCAGGGCATTCATTCTCCAGTAGAAAACAACCATGTCCATATAACCTCTAAGTTGTTTCTCTACATCCACACAAAGCTAAATCCTACATTTTCGTAAGATAACGCTAAAATCTATGTTTACCATGTCCACATTACCTCTGGGTAAACATCTTATCCAACAACCCTCGCGTTATTGCATCTCAATCATAGAACATCTATGTCCACATCTGTCACGCCCCGCTCCCGTAGGAGCGATCGTCCTCGCTAAGGCGTGATGCCGCACGGGCCTAGGTTGCGCCCGTGCAAGGCCAAGTCCAGAAACGGCCGATTTGAGTTCTAGGCCACAGAGTCGCACAGAGTGTCCCCATTTGCAGCGGACTATAAATGAACACAATTGAAGCGAAACCAAATTCTTCATTGATATTCAACAAGTTTACAAGCGGCGCTAGGCCGATATTACAAGTCGCTCAAGCTCTCTCTCTCTGAAACATAAAAGGCGTGCCAAGTGGCTTACAAGATGGAATGATTCATGGCAATGTTCCGATACATTATGTCCCGTATATGGTGCTCCAGCTCCTTGCAACGCTCCAAGGCCTAGAGATAGCTCCACGCCTTAGCACGTTCGATTGAAGCTCCGCACCCGCCGGCGTCTCCTGCATCCTGCAAGTAGACTGTGGGGTTATCAGTACATTGTTATGCACTGGTGGGGAGGCTAGCTCGCCCACAATGCCATCATTACCAAACACGTTCTATAATCTTTTGTGCATCTCTATCATTCATTGTCTTTCTAATCTTGCCTTAAGATCAGTTTCATAGCATATTGCATAGCCTATCTCGTGTTACCGAACTCAAGTGTCGCATGAGAAATACATGCACGACTTACCCATACTTACCGTCCGGCCTTCCCTGTTCAAGGTAAACCAAGTTAAACCACAATTCATGTATAATAACATAACACGATTCATGTACGCATTCAATATCGAGTGTGTGTCCATGTCTCGGGATTCTAGCACGTCGTGGGCATGTTCTAGCACGTCGTAGGCACGTTTTAAAGTGTTACAATTCAAGCATGTTCCGGATATTATATTCAAGCACGTTCAGGAGTGTTACATATCGAGCATGTTCAAGAGGCACATTTCAAGCATGTTCGGGGTGATGTATTTCAAGCATGTTCAGGCATATTACATTTTGAGCATGTTCATGTTCAGGAGGTACTTGTTCATTTAACTTAGACTACTTTGATTTCAATGCAAGAACTTGCACGTGGATTGCCACCAGCATAGTCCACTTAATCTACATGCACGGGTCGCTGGCTTTACAAGCCATTTAGGACATTCCCCTGTGGCAATTCTCAACTTAGCGTAGGGTGATGGCTGGTACACCCCGTTAAGTCTCTTGAATATACCCTCCTACTTACGTCTCTTGGTGCCCAAGCCCGCACCCAAGCAGCCCGTAAGCGCCGTTGATTCCGCCTAGGCCGGCCACGGTTTACCCCCCCAACGCCCGTGCCGCAGAATCCTTATGGGGGGGAATACCGTGGCCGTCGTGTGGAAGGATTCTGCGGCACGGGCGTTGGGGGGGTAAACCGTGGCCGGCCTAGGCGGAATCAACGGCGCAAACTACATCTCAAAACATCGAAGAACAAAGATAGGAAACAGTTAGCACCCTGAATTTCGGGTTGATTTTTTTTCATTTTATTTTATTTCCTGATTGATTGGTTTTGATAAATAATTTATTTTGTATTTTTTTTCCTTAGGTGTACTTTCCCGTGCCATTGATATTTGGAGTATCAGGGATGTTCAACTCTGGAAATCTTCTTCACAAGTTTTGGAGTGGACACGATTACCTTTATGACGGTATATGGTGTCCCACCCAAACTTGTTCCCTTGTGATCTTTTTGCTTCGCTGAACTTCGGGTCGAATTAGACCGTTTGATTATTAATTGATTTTCCCACTCCTTTCTTTGATCATTTTTAGCACGTTACCGTGACTTTTAATTTGGGAGCGCAAGACCAGTCAGTTTCTTGAAACCAACTTCTCATGCTTGATCTACTCGAGACGCTCGTCACCCATGACCTTCGTGTCCCACTCAGACACGTCATTTTGTGCTCCATTTGATTCGTACAACTTTTTCGATACGTGACCCGATTTTATTTCACTCCACGGCGTCACATTCATCTTCCAACTTGATTTGTGGGACCCCTGTCGACCAAAACCTGTCAGCCCCAACTATGGACATGGCCTACATTGAGCCTACTATCCGTCCGCCACTTGTGTCCCATTTATTGGAATCTCCATGTGCTACTTATTTGCCCATTATCATCGATTCCTAATTTTAATTCGATTTTCGCACAATGTCTAGTTTTGATCCAATTCGGCTCCACCGAGGCCAGTCCAGCTCCATGATTTTTTCCATCATGACACCATCAACTTTCTTGCCCAAAAATATCAAGTACTCACTTTACATATTTTTCTATATTTATTGGGAATTTCTATTTTAATTAGTCTCCATTGGAATGACCAATTTTCCTATTTTAAATCCTAGCCACTTGATCCTCTTAATAAATCCTAGACATCAATTCCTACATGTAAAATTCCTCCCTCTAGTATGCAGCCGGCCCTAACTCATTTGTGGAAGGGAATCTTTTTCTCTCTCTCTCTTTTCAATTAATTCTCTCTTATCTCTTTCTCTCTCCTTCCCATTGTTATTTTTCTCACCACAGCAAACAAAACCGACAACCATAACAAAGAACATCAGTATGCTACCCCCCCGACCACCATTGCTGACCATCCCCTTCTCCATGGCCGGAGCTCCACCTCTCCTCCCCCTTGGCTCCGGCCACGACCGCTACCACCACTTGGCCGTCTCCTCCATCTCCTCTCCACTATCATTCATCCATGCACCACCACCGAACACTATACAAACCGCCGACCTCCTCCATCTTTTCGGCCGTCGACCACCACCTTGCACCGCCGTGTCCACCGCCTTGCCTCGCCGTGGCCAGGCCGGCCTCCCCGTGCCCAGCCAGTGTGCCACAGCAAGCAAGCGTGTGCCACAGCAAGCAAGCGCGCGCACGCGTGCGGGCATGGACGCTGCTGTCGCCGCCACCGGCGACATGGTCGCCGTGGCCGTGCCCCCACGGCCCACGAACTCCGGCAACCCCCCTGGGTCCGCCACCTTGCTCCCCGGTGCGACGTATAGGCGATTCGTGCGTTTTGAACGACGTCCCGTCGTGACGCGCGCGAAATGAAGTTCGTTTTGGCGCCCCGTCGCAGCGACTTCGTGCACGTTTTCCCGGAGATCCGACCGTTGGATCGGCGATTTCTTCGCTCCGTCGCAATCTCAGTATATCCACCTTCATCCCTGTCAATTTTCGTCCGTTAATTTTATCGTTTGATACATGAAAACTGGCCACCAAGTTGACCGTTTAAATTGTATTAAATTTGGACAGTTTCGCGGGGCCAACTTCGTCAGCTTGTATCTCCTCCACCGCAGCTCCTTTTGACGTGCTACCAGTTCCTGTACAAAGCTGGTATAACCCTCTTACTAACCCTCCAGTTTCGTTTCATGGTGAGCTTGTTTGATTGGTTGAATTCGACGCCAAAGTTGGTCGTCCGAATTCGTAATTTCTAACTTGTAAAATTCTATTTTTGAACACGGGACTCCAGATTTCATTTCTGACACCACCATTAGACTTGTGGCGTCGTTCTGGCATGTTTTCATATAAAATTTGTTAGATTTGGAGAACGTGGGCCCGGGCACGCATTTCGGTGCAAAGCGGGTCCCACTTTCTGGGTCAACGGGACTTTTTGATGCCGGCTCATCGGAATCCAATTCTGGAGATACCGTTGAGTTCGTATCATCATTCTGGACTCGTTGACAGGTAGTTTGCTAAGTTTTGAGAACTTTGGCTCTGGCACGCATTTCCGTGCAAACCGGAATTCCAAGTTTTGGTCAACGAGCCAAATTGAGATCGGGTCAACGGAATCCAATTCTGGAGATACCGTTGGATTCGTATCGACATTCTGGTTTCGTGGACATATAATTTGTTATATTATATTGACTTATTTTCTTGCACATTTTTCGGTGCAAAACGGCTCCGACACGGACACCGTTTTAACCCGAAATTACCTTTTTGCCCTTGTGTCCAAATTGGACCGTTGGATAGGCTATCCTAGCTAATTTGACCATTCTGGACACGTTGGCGATGTTCATTTCATCGTCCGACAATGTTTGTTGATAATTTCTCGGAGTTTAACCTTTTTTATAATTAATTAATAATTAATTCATATAATGTTCGTATTTCGGGATTAGTACAACGAAACTGAGATCAGCCAATTCCAGTGATCTCACATCGCTGAAATTGACAAGTTGTACACGTGGATCACTATAATAAGATTATCAACCTTACCGATAATCTTTTTATCTCGATTTGCGTGTCGTAAGTTTCGACGTACAAATAACGAAGTACACTTTATATTAGACTAGAATTGACCCTGTTTGATCAGAGTTGACCAGTTGACCCAAAGTCAACTGTAAGTCAACACTTGACCTAGTTTGACTAGATTATTGACCGGAGTCGACCTAGAGTTGTTTTGACTTAGAAGAACCTAGAATAATGTAAATTGATTATAGAGATTCTTTTATTACAACTTGAACACCTTGTAACCTGTGTTGCTTTAAAATAGGACTCTGTGGCTTCAGTGGGACCCCCCTATACTTATCAGCTGTTCAGGTTATCGAGGCGAGTACATTCTCTGATCATTTCATATCCTACTTAGAATTATTTCCTGCAGTAGATTACTTTACTTGTACTGTCACGTTGGTCACACGGATTGGTACTATATGGATCCTTTCTTGAGATGTTATCCTTAGGGAGCATCGGGTACTCTATATTCTGTGCGTTTCACTTTCATAGCATATCATATGCTTCTTGGTTCTTTGATCACTTACGACATGTACCCTCATGATCGTAGAGTCTTCCTGGAATCTTACACTGTTGGGTTACCCCCAGAATCCCTATGTTTATGGGACTTACACTGTTGGGTTACCCCCAGAATCCCCATGTTTATGGGACTTACACTATTGGGTTACCCCAGAATCCCCATTTTTATGGGACTTACACTGTTGGATTACCCCTAGAATCCCCATTTTTATGGGACTACTATGTATCACCTTCGGGGTCTACCACCCTTCGGGGGCTTATCACCTTCGAGGTCTATCACCTTCGGGGTCTGTTACATAGCATCATATAACATAACCTGGTTGGATCCTTGTGTATTGATCGGGGGTACGGGGGAGTATTACATGTTCCTATTGTACTCTGACTCACTAGTCACTGCTAGTTCCCTATGTATAGTAGATATTTCTATTACAGTTCTCTCTCTGTTTACATACTGCACTTCTTTCAGTACCTGTATCTTACTTTACTGCATGATTATATTTTCTAACCTGTTATGAACTGTTGAGATGTAATGTGCTCGTTCCAGTCCTGACTGGACCTGTTGATAAATTTTACAGATAGCTTGGGGATTGCCTGCTAGCCTAGAGGAGATACAGTAGAGGTTGTTTAGGTAGTTATTCTTTTTGTCTGGAGCTGTATTTACTTTGTGGATTACTGTATTTGAGTTTTGAGATGTATTTCTGGGTTTATGTATCTTAGACACTTAGACTTCTATCTCCTGTATTTACTTTGGATTTCATGTTTATTCTATCTTTATCATGCTCTACCTTAGATGTGATTGAGATTGTATCTGCTATGTCACCCCCATTCGGGGAGTATAAACTGTTTAGTCTTATACTGTTAGATGCATTGAGACCTAGGACAGCGTTCTACCGCCGACACTGCAGCGTAGGCTGGGCGTTGTTACGTCCTCGTGCCCTAACTCTAGGGCGCGGGTCGTGACAGAAACACTAAGACTAGAATAGGAAATTGGCTTTATTCATTTTCCCCAAGAATGGCGACTGCATGAAACCCTATAGACAGGGATAATAGTTATGTTGAGGTATATACCACTCCCTCAACCATCGTGCATATGAAGGCTCCAACTGGTTAAGGTCCTCTACATGAGCAGGAGGACTAGAGCTTCTGGTACTGCTACCTTCCGACGTTGGTTCTTCTTTAACAACAACTTCAACTTTTGGAGTTATCTCCCCTTTGATGGTCATTGGTTCTTCTCTGACAAAAGGGGGCAACATCTCCTCCTTCACGACAGCCTCTGCTTTCAGCATAGATACTACAACGAAAGGGAAAAGGAGAGTTAGCAAAAGAACTCATTCCCCCGAGTTAAAAGACTTATGCACAGCTTAGCATCGGCGCATGCAAAGAGCTATGCATCAAAATCTTAGCGCATCATCAGGACAAAGTCCATGTGTACTGAATGAATTCCACCACAGCTCATATACAGGACCAAAGTCCATCTGCATCAGCTTGGAAAAACTTCGACGCATCATTCGGACCAAAGTCCATACGCGTCAGCGAGGACAAGCTTCGGCGCATCATCAGGACCAAAGTCTATGCGCATCAGCGAGGAAAAGCTTCGAAGCATCATCAGGACAAAGTCCATGCGCGTCAGCACAAAAAAACCTAGGCACATCCTCAGGGTGGGGCTCAGACAGCCGCACCCATGCACTTCAGCAGAATAGTTTGAAGCATGCAATGAAGTGTCTGTGCAACTCCCAAAGTAGCAGATAACCCACCGGTCAGTTCCGGCCGCACGTCGGCGTGCATCCTCTCGACAGCATGGGACTCCTTGACGTTGGCCTCAATGGACTTCTTGCCCTTGCCTTTGCCTCGGCCAGCACTACCACAGGGAGTCTTGGGGGCCATCTCTCAAAAGTTAGGGTTTTGTTTGAGGAGAAAAGCTCTTAAGGAGGAAGAAGAGAAGAAGAAGTTCTTTCTCTCCATAGACGCCTATTTATAGGCTCAATCCCCGTGCGCGAACCGATAAAAGCATGATGTCAGGGTCTCTTCGAGTTTCGTGAAATTAACGGCTGCATATTTTTTAAAAGAGATCATCATTAATCTCTCGGAGTTCGAAGCGTTATCTTATTTTCATTTAAATCAAGGAGGATATGCGCTGGCATAGCCATGCGCGGAACAGCCATGCGTCCAGACAGCGCATGCGCCCAGAACATCTACTGCCCATGCTTCTTGGTTCAAAGTATTCCAAAACTTGGCAGAAAGTTTTGAAAACTTGGAAAGGGTCTTGTAGAAGCATAGAATTTCAGGCGCATCCAAATCAGAAACTCTTATGCACTCCAAAGCACTATGCGCCCCCAAACATCATGTGCCAAAGATAGAATGTTGACACATTAAAAGACAGCAAAGAAAAGAGGCACATGAAGATTAGATTTTTATTTTTCACATAAATGTCTATTACATGTCCAAACTCTTTCTGACAACAAAAAATCTACTACAAAGAAAAATCTTAAACTACATCTAGGCACATCACTTTGACTTCTTAGCTAGGCGCATCACTCTGACGTCTCAGCGTAGGTGCATCACTCCTTCTCATCAGAGCGAATCACTTCCTCGTCAATGCACGAGTGCTTCAGCTAATAAAGCACTTATTGAGCAAAACATGGGTTGGCAATCAATCCAAACCCGGTGGGTCTTCCAGCATAACGAAAGTCGAGGCACGATGACCCCGATCTTTAGATGCAACAGGCACCCAATGCCATCTTGTAGAAGAAACACTGCCGATAAAGGGTTCGAACATAAGCTGTTGTGTCCATAGCTCTCCCGGTGTATCTCAGTCTTCTGAAGGAGTTCATCGTCAAAGCTTCTTCGAACGAGGAGATCCACAACCCACAGTGAAACATGTTGCCAAGGAGGAGGATCGGTCGAGTTCATCTTCGTCGAGAAGTCGTGTGATATACAAAGCAAACTCTCTCTTACCACTATTATTTATAGGCCGGGGCAAACAAACCCATGCGCCAAGTAGCAACTTCCTCGAAGTCAGCATAATGAACTTGCATTAATGGTGATGGATCTGCTACCTCAAATTCAGCTAAGTCAAAAAATCATCAATTCGAGTCTCGAAAGACTCGACAAAGATGACCAATTAAAGGAGATACGCCACGTAGAGGATGCGCTTCTCAGCGTCATGTGCCCCATGCCAATGTGCCTAGTGAAGAACGGATAGATGCTTCCACCTAAGCTCATCACCCATCAAGCATTTAATGCTATGCGACAGAACCATCATCACGCTTCCCGAAGACTGAGCAGTTGACAACTTTTGTAGAAATTGAAGAGCTGCTGATGTCAGCCTCATCCTTACTTATTTTGTCAGTTACAGCTGTGCTCTGCCACGTGGCCGACTGATCACCCGCATGCGTCTCCGCAGCCATGCGCCCAAAGCTCTGCATGCACCTCAAAAGCCATGCGTCCAAACTTGTTTTTGACTCCTAAAAGCCATGAACCAAGTCTTCTCATGCGCCAGCGCTTAGGCGCATCCAGACAGATCATCCTGCACCAAATTCGAGATCTTTGAGCCATGAACATGTGCCACATGTCATTGAATCAGTTTTGCCTACGAATGGGTGCCAACCACCCAAGATCTCAGCAATAATCGAATCTTAACAACTGCCATGTGTCAGCTCCACCGCAGCTCAACAATGCAGTTCAAACAGATGCAACTCCAGCTCCTTGGCACATCATCTATGTGCCCAACGAAGTCAGCTTGTGGGCGTATCGCATATGCGTGCATAAGCAGATCATTCTACTGCCTATAAATAGAATGATCATTCCTTCATCCAATCCCTAATATCCAATATCCAATCTCCAATCTCCATGCTTGACGCCCCACTTATTGAATATTTTTCAACCACTTCAGCATCGAGAGCACTTGCAAGATTTCCAGTCCTTTTCAATTCACTGCTCGTTCCAGAGCAACCCAGACTTTCAGAGAGTTTGAGATCGTCAGCAGATCGTCAACAGAGTCAACGAATTACCACTTGCTCCATCGCCATAGTTTCCAGACAAAAAAGTGTACTCCTAGGATTACATCTAAATTAGGCCAGTCAATGGTAGACCGAAAATCCGCATTCGATCCGCATTCGAACCGATAATATCCGAAATTTCGGATATGGTTACGGATACGGATATCTTACCGGATATTTATCGGATATCGGATGCGGATACGGAAAGTGTCATATCCGGTCCAATAACATCCGACCGATAATAGGATAATTAAATATATACAATATATTTTAATTACAAATATGAACGATGTAGATTATATTTAATAGAATCACAAAGGGACTAAATGAGACTCTAAAATCCTAAAACTAAAAGCGACTCCTGCTCTCTCCCCAAACTTAAGGAAGGTTGTGAAGCACAGAGGCACAAGCCGTTCAGATCTTCATTCTAGGTATGTTTTTCTTCTTTGATTTTCTCTCTCTCTCTCTCTCTCTCTCTGGGTTTGATTTCTCCCATTTTGATTTTTGAACTTGATCTGATATTTTTTTCTATTTTTGTTTGATTACTTTCATACTTCATTATTTTTTTATTTTTATTTTTGGAAATATGTAGTTTATTGGTTCGAATATTACCCGATATCCGTTAAAATTATGGGTAACGGATACGGGAGCAAAAACTCCCATCCGATCGGATATCGGATGGTTATCGAATGTATCCGATAGCTATCGGTTCGCATGTGATAATGTTAACATCCGACCGATAAGCTACCATTGACAGGCCTAATCTAAATCCTACATTGTACTCTGTTCTGTTTGTAATTAGATTCAAAGTTCAATCAAAACAACTTGTTTTAATGGCAAACAAAAAGCAATGAGTCGATACTTAGTTGATCGTTCGTGGATGTACAATCGGCGACATGAAAGCAAGATTGGTTTGACGGATGATTTCAAGGTGGACGTCAAGGAATTTCTGAGATACGCCAGTAGCCAACCTTATTTCATGGACGGAAGGTGTAATGCCCCGCTCCGCATGAGGCATTTGGTTGGTTTGTTGGATGGGATCAGAATGTTGGACCATGACTTATGTTGGAGATCAGGAGAATTGAGACTGATGCAGTCTTTCTTAGCTGGCTAGACGGAATGGGTATTGGAACGTGGCTCGCTGGTGGAGCTACGCTTAGTAGGATTGGAGCAGGAAGACCATTATATAAGGCAAGTGGAACTGTCCTCCTTCCTTCTTATTCCTGCATGCTTAATAAATAGAATAATGTGATGCTATGATAATGATACATGAGTAATGAACTGGCTATGCTATTAACACAAAGAATGGAAAGAAACACTAGAATCATGTACATCCTACAATGTTGCCTGTTACTTCTATGCAATAAAAGAAAGAATACTGTCCCTGTGAAATGAAATGAATATGCTATTGTCCCTATGAATTGAATGAATTGTTACAGGTCCCCTTGAAATGAATGAATGTTGTTGTTTCTCCTTAGAAGGAACGTAATGAGAAATATTGCAATGGAACAAACAATGAGAATGATGGGACTTGGGATCATGGAGATCATCAAGTAGAATGATGGTAATGATTAGTCGTTGAACACGGCTTGGGATTGAGATGAGATGTTGAACTGTTGGCTCTACTTACTTTAGTTGCTTTACCATGCATTGTGTTATCGAGTCGACACGCATTCGCATGGTCATGGACGTACTTGTACAAGTCTGAGTAAATTTCCTCGAACGGTACCCTGGGCGCTGGGACCGATTCGACCCGGGAGGAAACATTGGTCGTGCTATGGTGGCACGAGGTATTACGGGACATTCGGCTAGGCTTGCAACCTACCCTGGAATGGTACGTCGTAATACCCGTTGGAAAGTCCTTTATGGTGCAGTTTCACCAACGACCATATAGTCAGGATGCATGCTAATGAATGTTTTGTGCAGACAGAGTAAGTATATCATATTATCCTGTATTTCAATGCAGGTACGGGGAAGTTGGCTATCGGTAAGAAATCACTTAAATGTGATAATTTAATATATGTGTTGGTTTAACTTGCATGCTTACGTTCCAAATAAGTAAATGGTACGGTTTGTAGCCTTTCAGTATGAGATCCTGCTTAACATGTTAAATTCAGTATGCTAGAAAGATGCCATGCTATAATCAATGCTCAAACATAATATACATGCTAAGTGATGCTTGAAGTGAGAACTGTTATAACATGTTTAAGATGTTAGTGTTAATGATGCCTCAATGATGCCTTTTCATGATAATACTTGGTACGCCTCAATGATGCCTTTGCATGATAACACCAAGAATGCTAAAAGATATGTCCACATGAATGCTACTAAGATTATGTTTACATGCTTCACTATGTCTATTGCCCATGAACTGTAAACTGATGCTAGGCCCCAATTAGAAAGATCACTCTAAGAAATGCTTGCTTAAATGATCACTTTAATGTTGGTTTATGCGAGTGGGTTGGATTCTGCTCGCCAGTACATAGATGATGTGCTGACCCACGTTTTGTGGGCAGGTGCTCGTGCTTGGAATGTTCTACACACGAACTTTAGCTGGATTGGTCCCGCGGCATCGAAGATTTGTTGGACATACAGAAGCTCTCCTTGTACAAGACGATGTCTTCTGTTTATAAAGGGCATAATGTATGGAACATTGTAATCAGTTGTACCAGTGAGATTGTAAGCCAAGTTAGTGTATCGAGTTGTAATCCATTGTATCCAAATATCATATGTAAGCTGTATAGCATTGTTCAGTTGGTTTCCATTGTAAAGTGAGATATGCTGTAATCATTGTACTTCAATACAAGTCTTGTACTCTTCTTCAATTATCAATAAAGAGAATGAAGTTCTATATATCTCTGTGTGGCTTCAAGTTACTCTTTTCTCCGCTGCTATAATAAAGTGATGTGCTTCTATTCAATGAGAAAGATTGTCCTCATTAAATTCAATTTATCTGCTTCTGCCGCTGTGATGTGTTCCTATTTGAAGAATAATCGATTATGTACCATCTTTGCCTTGTACAAGTGCAATACCAGACTTGTACGGCATCACGCCCAAGCGAGGACGATCGATTCCAAGAGATAAAGTATGTGAATAAATGACTCTATGAATCGGGGCGTGACAAATTGGTATCAGAGCACGGCTTTACGTCCTTGGTCTCTTCTTTGATTCGTTTCAAATCAAAGTTGCATCGGCGATTAACCAAAGTTGCTTCCGCGATTACTCAACGTTGCTTCCGAGATTAAATCAAAGATTGCTTCTGCGATTATGCTGTAGTCGTTCTGCAATCATCCTATATTGCTTGTGTCTGAAAATTGTTGACCCTCTTGGCTGCTCACTGGATGTTCCATACAATAAGTCTATATACATTGTGATGCCCCTGAATGAATAATTTTGTTGGTTTGGACACAAATAACCCAACAATGACTCGATGCCATAATATGCTATAGTGTGAATGCTGGTTGGAATTATGGGAATAAAAGAAAGGTGGCTATGTATGCTGCGATAAGATGAGAATTGCATGTGATGTTGTAAAAGAATTATAAATGAAATAATTGATGGACGAGTTCGGCATAACTGATGAGTCGACTCAAGGGTGATGGCTAGTACCTTTGAGATCCTAAGAATGTTGGCTTGTGATATGAAGACCTCGAGTTATTGGTTAAGTATTATGATCATTGTAGATCATGAATGTCCGGAATAGAATTGGGTTGGTATTGTTTAAGGATGGCTTCGTTTCTGAGTGGTATATTGCCTCTACCACCTCAGAACGAGATGTATATTGACCCTTTCCATAGAATAGCAATGAGATTATCTGTGGGTACTGGGTAGTACCGAGACTTAGCTGGGAGTCATGTATTATTGCTGGATGACTCGAATGTCCCTTGACGATAATGTTACGTTGAGTAGCGAGATTATCGGATATTGTAACTGTTGGCTTGGTTAGAAATTATTTAGTCGAGTGATGACTCAGACTAGTAAGACCGTTAGTATGCTATGGGTAAATGGATTTGGCTAGAGAATGCTGTGGCTTAGAATATCTGAATGTTGATTTCGATTGGTTAGATGCAAATTATTGGTGGCTAATACAATGTTGATTGCTAATCTGAAAGTTCTAGAAATATTGTCGGTGAACCAAAAGAATATTAGAAATTATGCCTTGATCCTAAGGTGTAATAGATATTAATCCATCTTGATCACCAAAGGATAGTCGTTGGATATGTGCATGGATGTTGAGGAATTGAATTGTACCAGAAAAGTGACAAGTAGCAACCCTGAATATTTGTGTTGCATAGAGGATGGTTAATTGATACATAAATTGTCGGATTGAATGGCATGAACTACTCGACCCTTGAGGTAGAGAATTTTAAGAATGTTCGTATAAGATTTTGACGGCTGGGAAAAGAACGAGATTTAAGAATGCCCGTAAGAGAGTTTGATGATGGAGAAACGAATGGAAACAAGAAATTTCAAACGTGTTGGATAATGTAGGTATAGGTGATTGTTGGTTGGGATATAAATTGTTGGCTTATGACTTAGTGGTGCAACCTTGTCATACAGACCGAATAGTATAATTCTATAGTTATATTAAAACTATCGGAATCGATGACCCTTGAATAGTTAACCTTGGTTATGGGTTTATGTGGGTACGAAGGAATCGGACCAGAAATTGAATCATTGGAAATTTACTTGATGGATTATTAGAACAATGAAGATCGTATGTCGGATTTGGAATTGACCATAATGTTGATAGATCGATCTTAGTCGATTGTTGGGTAAGTCTAGAATGAGCCTCTGTGGGAATTATTTCCTTGAGGAAGACCCTGAATAGATAGACTTGACCCTAGCGACCAGTTGATGATTTACCAATTGCTGGCTTAGCCCAATTGGCGATTCATTATTCAGACTGAATTGATACCCATAGGTTTGGGTAGAGTTCCTTAGAACTACCGGTTGCTTGTTGGCCCTAAGAAACAGAAACTAGTATAACCCTAGTAGCCGTCCACTCTAGGGGAGTCACCTGAATGATTAGGTATAGCTGTCGGTATAGCTAACCATTGAGACTGGACCGAATAATAGATGGCCGTTGGCGACCCATAGAATGACCTTGTGGCATTGAACGAGAGATGGTGATGAGTATGATCATGTTTGACCCTTGAGGATTATGTGTCGGCCTATAGCGGGAAATAGAATCGTGGGATGAGACTTGATTTGTATGTATCGAATAGTGAATTATTATATGAGATGGAATTGACTACTCATGACGGAAATGTTGGATAGTATCTATAGTCGGGTAGCTGGGTTAACCTTGACTGTTGCATAGAATTATACCCTGACTGGATAATCGATAGTTGGTGATGTCGGATTGTATCTTTTAGAAAAGATGAATTGCCTCGGTGAGAAATATTGTTGGATTTGGAAAGGAATATAATTGCATATTGTGAACTCTTGATATGATTGGATCTAAGATTGGACCCTTGACCGAATGTTAAAATATTATGCTTGGATAGAGAGTTGTCCCTGAAAGATAGTGATTGTGACAAGTGAATAAAGTGATAAGTCAATTGAAAGGATGCTAAGTCTGATTTGGGAAACAGAGTTATAGTGTGGCTTATCGAATCGCACTAACATGGAAGTTGGCTGAAGTATATATGTTTTGGGGACGCCTAAAATATGTGTATGGATCCAGCCGAAGTGATAGGTTGCGACTGAGATAATATTGTGGAAAGAATTTATCGCACTAGTACAGACTTTGGCTGAAATGCACATATTTTGGGGACGCCTGAATATGTGTATGGATCCAAACGAAGTGATGTGTTGCGGCCAAAGATAAACTGCAAGGAAAATATTGGCGAATCAATGAAAAGTTGTAAGTAATTGAAAAAGAGATAGACAGATCGAATGATTGATGGATTAAAATGATACAGTTGGATAGCTATTTTGAAATGACCGAGTGGGCTGAAATGAATATTGAATTGAAGCTGAATGGATAACTCGTTGTGACTATGTGAATCTAGTAGAAGAGTTGGTTCCTTAAGTTTCGAGGACGAAACTTTTTCTGAGTGGTATATTATGTAATGCCCCGCTCCGCATGAGGCATTTGGTTGGTTTGTTGGATGGAATCAGAATGTTGGACCATGACTTATGTTGGAGATCAGGAGAATTGAGACTGATGCAGTCTTTCTTAGCTGGCTAGACGGAATGGGTATTGGAACGTGGCTCGCTGGTGGAGCTACGCTTAGTAGGATTGGAACAGGAAGACCATTATATAAGGCAAGTGGAACTGTCCTCCTTCCTCCTTATTCCTGTATGCTTAATAAATAGAATAATGTGATGCTATGATAATGATACATGAGTAATGAACTGGCTATGCTATTAACACAAAGAATGGAAAGAAACACTAGAATCATGTACATCCTACAATGTTGCCTGTTACTTCTATGCAATGAAAGAAAGAATACTGTCCCTGTGAAATGAAATGAATATGCTATTGTCCCTATGAATTGAATGAATTGTTACAGGTCCCCTTGAAATGAATGAATGTTGTTGTTTCTCCTTAGAAGGAACGTAATGAGAAATATTGCAATGGAACAAACAATGAGAATGATGGGACTTGGGATCATGGAGATCATCAAGTAGAATGATGGTAATGATTAGTCGTTGAACACGGCTTGGGATTGAGATGATATGTTGAACTGTTGGCTCTACTTGCTTTAGTTGCTTTACCATGCATTGTGTTATCGAGTCGACACGCATTCGCATGGTCATGGACGTACTTGTACAAGTCTGAGTAAGTTTCCTCGAACGGTACCCGGGGCGCTGGGACCGATTCGACCGGGAGGAAACATTGGTCGTGCTATGGTGGCACGAGGTATTACGGGACATTCGGCTAGGCTTGCAACCTACCCTGGAATGGTACGTCGTAATACCCGTTGGAAAGTCCTTTATGGTGCAGTTTCACCAACGACCATATAGTCAGGATGCATGCTAATGAATGTTTTGTGCAGACAGAGTAAGTATATCATATTATCCTGTATTTCAATGCAGGTACGGGGAAGTTGGCTATCGGTAAGAAATCACTTAAATGTGATAATTTAATATATGTGTTGGTTTAACTTGCATGCTTACGTTCCAAATAAGTAAATGGTACGGTTTGTAGCCTTTCAGTATGAGATCCTGCTTAACATGTTAAATTCAGTATGCTAGAAAGATGCCATGCTATAATCAATGCTCAAACATAATATACATGCTAAGTGATGCTTGAAGTGAGAACTGTTATAACATGTTTAAGATGTTAGTGTTAATGATGCCTCAATGATGCCTTTTCATGATAATACTTGGTACGCCTCAATGATGCCTTTGCATGATAACACCAAGAATGCTAAAAGATATGTCCACATGAATGCTACTAAGATTATGTTTACATGCTTCACTATGTCTATTGCCCATGAACTGTAAACTGATGCTAGGCCCCAATTAGAAAGATCACTCTAAGAAATGCTTGCTTAAATGATCACTTTAATGTTGGTTTATGCGAGTGGGTTGGATTCTGCTCGCCAGTACATAGATGATGTGCTGACCCACGTTTTGTGGGCAGGTGCTCGTGCTTGGAATGTTCTACACACGAACTTTAGCTGGATTGGTCCCGCGGCATCGAAGATTTGTTGGGCATACAGAAGCTCTCCTTGTACAAGACGATGTCTTCTGTTTATAAAGGGCATAATGTATGGAACATTGTAATCAGTTGTACCAGTGAGATTGTAAGCCAAGTTAGTGTATCGAGTTGTAATTCATTGTATCCAAATATCATATGTAAGCTGTATAGCATTGTTCAGTTGGTTTCCATTATAAAGTGAGATATGCTGTAATCATTGTACTTCAATACAAGTCTTGTACTCTTCTTCAATTATCAATAAAGAGAATGAAGTTCTATATATCTCTGTGTGGCTTCAAGTTACTCTTTTCTCCGCTGCTATAATAAAGTGATGTGCTTCTATTCAATGAGAAAGATTGTCCTCATTAAATTCAATTTATCTGCTTCTGCCGCTGTGATGTGTTCCTATTTGAAGAATAATCGATTATGTACCATCTTTGCCTTGTACAAGTGCAATACCAGACTTGTACGGCATCACGCCCAAGCGAGGACGATCGATTCCAAGAGATAAAGTATGTGAATAAATGACTCTATGAATCGGGGCGTGACAGAAGGCTCATAAAGTGTCTTGTGTCAATTGTTATAATATACCATTCAAAGAGGTAGATCTCGTGAGAGAGCACCTCTACAAGAAGGGTTTCGTACCGAGCTACAACGAGTGAACGTCTCAAGGAGAACCTTTATTTTCGTAATATCAATCCTCCTTCTATACGGAGGTGGGAGAGTCCACTCTTGGAGATCACTTCGAATATCTGTATCGAAACTTGACACGTGAGTTGGTATTTGATGCGGCTTATGCGGGTCCAAGTTTTGATTCGGAGGATCCGAATCATGCCGCAAAGGAGTTCTATGATATGTTCAACCATGCCGATACTCCGTTATATTCGGTTGTGATTCTCATTCTGTCCTGTCGATGGTGATGCGGCTGTTGAACCTCAAGTCTGATTTTAACTTACCGCAGGAATGCTACGACCATATAATTCAATTTGACTCGAATTAGGCTATGAAAAGATAGATTGTTACCAAAATGACTGCATTTTGTACTACAAGGAGAACAATGATAAAGATAGATGCATTTTCTGTCACGAGGACCGGTACAAGCCCATTCGGGGCAAAGGAAAATCAACTTCATGAGCAAAGTTGCGCCCCTATAAATACATGCAGTTTTTGTCGATCACAAAGAGGCTACATAGGATTTATATGTCCTCGAATACTGTAGAACACATGGCATGGCATACCAAAGAACAGAAGATGGATAAAGGAGATTTACCTCATCCATCCGATGGAGAGACATGGAAGCATTTTGATCGGTGTCATCCTGGATTTGCTACGGAGCCTAGGAATGTTCGGATGGCTTTATGTTCTGATGGATTCACTCCTTTCAGACAGTCGGGGGCTGAGTACTCTTGTTGGCCGGTAATTTTGATCCCTTACAATCTACCACCGTGGATGTGCATGAAGACTCCTTACATGTTCTTGACACTTATTATACTCGGTCCAGAAAATCCAAAGAAGAACATCGATATCTACTTGCAGTCGTTGGTGGACGAGTTGAAACAATTGTGGCAGTTCGACATTCAGACATATGATATATCGATGGAGCAGAACATTCAGATGAGAGCGATGTTGATGTGGACCATCAATGATTTTCTAGCATACAAAATGTTATCTGGGTGGAGTACTCATGGTATTATGTATTGTCTGATATGTATGGAAAAGAGTAAGGCATTTCGCCTTCAGAATGGAGGAAAAGCTTTTTTTTTTTATTGTCATCGTTAGTTCCTTCCTATGTCGCATCCATGGAGAAAGAACAGGGACGCCTTTAGAGCTGGTAAATAGGAACTAACCCCTCTCATGTTGAGATTTACCGAATATATCGTTTGGGCAGAGGTAGAGGACTTGCTGACTGTAATGGAAGATCTGAGATCGGGCCATCACTTAGAAGGATTCGGACATAGCCATAATTGGACGAAGCGGAGTATCTTTTGGGACTTACCTTTTTGGAAGGACAATCTCATAAGACACAATCTTGATGTCATGCATATTGAGAAAAGTATATTCGACAACATCTTCAATACGGTGATGGATATCAAGGGAAAAACGAAAAACAATCCCAAAGCAAGAAAGGACTTAGAAATTATTTGCAGGCGTCCAGAGTTGCATCTAACACGAAGATCCAATGGTAACTTGGGTCAAGCCCTCAGTACCATTTACACTGAGTAGGGATGATAAATTGATAATATGCAATTGGATTACAAAGTTGAGATTTTTTGACGGTTACTTGTCGAATTTGGCAAGATGTGTCGATCTCAACGAACGCAAGCTGATAGAGATAAAGAGTCATGATTGCCACGTGTTTATGGAGCATTTACTTCCTACCGCCATGAGAGATATGTTGTCTTCTCAAGTATGGGGTCCGTTGGCCGAGTTATATATATTCTTTAGAGATTTGTGTTCAAGTAAGTTGACGGAGCAACATCTGTTTGAACTTGAGGAGAAGATTGTATTGAAAAGGTGTTTCCCCTTGGCTTTTTTGATAGTATAGATTGTTTGTAAAAATAAAAGTTTGATTATAAACTGAGAAAAGTACAAGAGTACGATTTGATTTCTGGAAAAGTACAACTATAGGAATCTGATCAGAAGACGACCACTTTATCCCTTGGACGATGCGATATCGAAGAATAAAGCCTTTGGAGAGTGCTGCCGCAAGTGCTTAGGAGATTATGATCACTAGTGATGATTGTAAAGTAATTTGGAACCCTATTTATAGAGTTCTAAAATAACTGTCAGCCAGTTATTCTAATTGGCACGTACTGCAATTGGTGCACCATCATCCTTTGTACGAACGGTTAACTTAACTGCGTATGATGCATGACATTCTATGAGAGAGATGCGCTTAGTCATGGGCAGTGTCGTGTGCACGTTCTTCGAGATTAGTGTCCTGTGCGCCACATCATCTAACTGCTTCTGGATGATTTGATCAAATAGCACCAACTGTTGAATGGTGCCAGGCGCTATTTGCTGTTTTAATGCCCTCTGCTTAATATAGTGATATTGATTACCTCGTGCCAAATGTAAATGGCGCAAGGCAGCTGTCAGTCATTATGACAAATCTGACACAATCTCCTCGAGCGCCACGCGCTCTGGATTCGAATGGATTTCTCTTTATTGACGTGTTGTCAGTCATGATGACAACTATTTTAGCTTCTCGAGGAAGATTGCCACGTGACGACTGATGAGAACATAAAATATTATATTTTTATCCCTTAATGTTCACCATTTTATGATCATTTTATGACTAAAGGTACTCATTCTATTTATATTTTGCTCTAGGATGCATTTGGAGACACTATGTGCAAAATAGAGCTAAAATGCAATTCTGGACAGTTTTGACACCTTTCACCAAAATGAGCATAACTTCCTCATCCGAATAGCAATTGAGGTCCTTCAAAATGTTTCGGAAAGCTAAGACAGAGGGCTACAACTTTCATATTTTGTGATTTTCGAGATTCTGGCTGCATCATGGACGAAATCAGGCATGAAGTCAGATCAAAGATGCTGTGAACAGAATTAGGAGCCAAAATAACCATTTTTGTACTTGCTTTATGACTTAGTCTTTTTTTGGTTTGAGAAGTTATAACCTTTAGAGGATATGTGGGAGATATTGTGGGCTTGAAAAAACTAATTTATGGTGTATAAAAGGGATAGAAATCATGAGAAGAAAAAACACACAACACAACTCTTCTTCTCTTTCTCCAACTTTTCTTTTCAAGTTTTGAAGAACATGTGCGGCTAGAAGTCTTGTTGGTCGAAGTGTACGGAAGCCTTGGAATCAGTAAACTTGTGAGATCTAAATTGCTTTATATATTTGAGTTATACTTTGAATATTGAATGTTTTTCTGTGCCAACTTTTATGATTGTTTTGTTTAATTACTAGGAGGCCTACTAGTTTATTATTCATTTCGATCTACCGCTAAATTAGATATCAAATCCGTAATAGTTTGATGTTTCTAATTTGTGAAGCAACCAAGCTTTAATAAAACTGCTTTGTTTTGTTAGATCTTAGGAGAAAAACGTTTGACAAAATTAAATGCAACCGCTTGTGCTTGTATTATTTTGCTTTATCGATCTCTTTGTTCTTTAAGAACTTGCTAGATTGAATCTATAGCGCTTGTCTTAGATTATTTAGTAAGTAAAGTTAATTAGGTCGCTTGTATCTGATTAACTAAGCCTAAGAGAGATAGGAAGATACTTCCAACGATAAATGTTCAAAGTATGATTTAATTTATGCTTGCATCAATGATTAATTTTATGATTTCCAATGGTGAATGTTCACTGAGATCAATATTTGTTCCTTGATTGATTTTAATACTTTAATTGCTTTATCTCTTCTTAAATTTTCTTTTCAAAACTCTCTCCCCCAATCCTTGTTCACGTAGCATAAAATTTAGGCTTAATTACACTTTGCTACCCTCAACTATTACCATTTTTCAACTTTATACCATAAACTATTTTTTGTAACAATTTGGTACCCAGATGTTATTTTGGACTAAAATGCCCCTACCCCTACCCCTAACCCTCCCCCCCTGCACGCTCCGGCCGCCCCCCCTGCTCACTCCGGCCGCCCCCCCTGCTAGCTCCGCCCCCCCGCCCCCCACCCCCCCTGCTCGCTCCGGCCGCCCGTCCGCCCCCGCCTCTCCCCTAGGCCGCGGCAGCACGGGAGGAGGGGGGCTGGGGAGGGAGGGCGGGGCGGGAGGCGGGGCAGGGGGTGGCCGAAGCTAGCAGGGGGGTGGGGGGCGGGGGGAGGGGGCGGAGCTAGCAGGGGGGGGTGGGGCGGCCAGAGCTAGCTGGGGGGGGGTGGCCGGAGTGGGGAAGGGGGTGGAGGGAAGGAAGAGGGAAGGGCATTTTCGGAATTTTTGAAAAATTAGGTATCAAGTTGAAAAAAAAATAATAGTTGAGGTACCAATTTGTTACGAAAAAAAGTTTATGGTATCAAGTTGAAAAGGCGGAATAGTTGAGGGTAGCAAAGTGCAATTAAGCCTAAAATTTATACTAATTACTCTCCGTGGGATCGATCCTTACTCTCTCTACTACATATAATTTTAAGAGTAAGGTTTTATTTTTGGGTGCCTGCGACAGCACACCAAATTTTGGCGCCGTTGTCGGGGAGTAATCTTAGTTAATTTTTGTACTTTTTATGATCTTTATTTTTTTATAATTAATTATATTTTTATTCATTTACAAAAAAATCATTAGTTATCATTCTCATTTTTTTTGAATTACTTTTCATATTGTTCTTTATTGTTTATGGTTGTGACTCGATCTTCTAATCAAGGTGATTTTCAGACCGATCCAGAAATAGAAAGAACTTTGCGCAGGTTAAGGAAGGAAACTCAAAGAGAATCAAACGAGAACAACCTCGCTCCGAATTTCGTATTCTCTTGCAACTCTAATCCTGAAGGAGTCATGGCTGCAAATACAACTTTGAAAGAACTCGCTGCCCCAGATTTGAATCAACACCCTTTATGCATAACGTTTCCTACTTTAGATGCTACGACTACTTTTGAATTAAAATCTGGACTTATACATTTATTGCCAACTTTTCATGGTCTTGTAGGTGAAGACCCTCACAAGCATCTAAAGGAGCTTCATGTGGTTTGCACAAGTATGAAGCCAACGGGGGTGACTGAAGAGCAAATTAAATTAAGAGCCTTTCCATTTTCATTAAAGGATGCGGCTAAGGATTGGCTCTACTACCTACCCTCCGGAAGTATTGTCACATGGAATGAGATGAAAAGATTGTTCCTAGAAAAGTACTTTCCAGCTTCAAGGGCGGCCAATATCCGAAAAGAAATTTGTGGGGTAAGGCAACACAATACAGAATCTCTCCACGAGTACTGGGAACGTTTCAAAAAATTATGTGCAAGTTGTCCCCATCATCAAATTAGTGAGCAACTACTTATTCAATACTTCTATGAAGGCCTTCTATCAAATGATAGAAGCATGATAGATGCTGCTAGTGGAGGAGCTTTGGTAGATAAAACTCCTGAGGCCGCAAGAAATTTAATTGCAAATATGGCGGCAAATTCTCAACAATTTGGCACTAGGCTAGATCTTCCATCTAAACACGCCAACGAGGTAAATATTTCTTTCCTAGAACAACAAATTGCTAGTTTAACTTCTCTTGTTCGTCAAATGGCGGTAGGTAACATACAAACGGCGAAGGCTTGTGGGATATGTTCAATAACGGGGCATCCAACTGACATGTGCCCAACTCTTCAAGAGGAGCCCAATGAGCAAGTGAATGTGGTAGGTAGTTTTCCTGGACAACCACAAAGGAAGTATTTTCCCTACTCAAACACATACAATCCAGGATGGAGAGATCATCCTAATTTCAACTATGGAAATCCACAATCAAATCATTCCGTCAATCAAAATCGGCCAAGTTACCAACAGTACAAGCAACCATATCCCCATGAAAAATAATCGGGCCAAACTTCTAACTCTGGTATGTCTTTAGAAGATATTGTTAAGTCTCTTGCCACTAATAATTTACAATTTCAACAGGAGACAAGGGCCAGTATTCAAAGCTTGGACAATCAAATGAGCCAAATGGCTACAGCAATTAATAAGCTGGAGGCACGAAGTTCAGGAAAGCTACCATCTCAAGCGATAATAAATCCAAAAGAAAATGCAAGTGCAATCGTTTTGAGAAGTGGTAAAGAGGTTGACATTCAAGTAAAAGAAGCACCTACATCGTCAAAACAAGAGGAAGAGAAAACAACCGTTGCAGACACGAACTTTCCCAACGATAATGAAGTACCCAATTGTAAGTTTCCACCTCTTTCTGATTATAAACCAGTACCTCCTTTTCCTCAAGCTTTAGCAGAATCTAGAAAAATTGAACAAAATAATGAGTTATATGAGACTTTTCGTAAATGTGAGGTAAATATTCCACTTTTAGATGCTATCAAACAAGTACCTCGTTATGCTAAATTTTTAAAAGAATTGTGTACAATAAAGAGGAAACAAAAACTTAAAGGATATGAACAAGTGAAAGTAGGGGAGAATGTTTCTGCAGTAATTCAAAGAAAACTCCCTACGAAATGCAGAGACCCAGGAATGTTTACTATCCCTTGTAAGATAGGTAACAATAAATATGAGAAAGCCATGTTAGATTTAGGAGCTTCTATCAACGTCATGCCATATTCTATATATGAATCTCTAAATCTTGGACCTCTGAATAAAACTGGTATTGTAATTCAATTGGCTGATAGATCTAATGCCTATCCCAAGGGATTAATTGAGGATGTTCTTGTACAAATTGATAATTTGGTTTTTCCAGCTGATTTTTATGTGCTTGATATGGAAAATGGTGATCAAACTGCTCCTATTTTGTTAGGAAGACCATTTTTAAAGACATCCAAGACTAAGATAGATGTGCATAGTGGCATACTTACTTTGGAATTTGATGGTGAAATTATTAAATTTAATATTTATGATGCCATGAAATATCCTGATGATGATAATACTGTTTATTCTATTGATGTGGTTGATTCTTTAGCACATGATGTTTTTGAACTTGATGGCAAAGATGAATTAGAAGTTGCGATTAGTGAGCATCTCGAAAAAGAGCATAAGGGGTTAGCTCTGAGTACTAATTTGCAGGAAACTATTGCATCATTGAATGATTGTCCAAAAGTACAACCGTCAGGTAACTTTCCTTCTATTTCCTTATCAATTTCTAACAAGAGGCCTTCACCCTCTATTTTGCAGGCCCCTGTTCCAGACTTGAAGCCTCTTCCTAGTCACCTCAAGTATGTTTTTCTTGGAGATGGAGGAACATTACCAGTGATCATTTCTAATAAACTTAGTACAACACAAGAAGAAAAGCTTGTACATGTCCTTAAGGAGCACAAGACGGCTATCGGTTGGACAATTGCTGATATAAAAGGAATTAGTCCGTCTACATGCATGTATCGCATCTTACTTGAGGAAGGAGCAAAACCATCCCGACAACCGCAAAGACGATTAAACCCACCCATGATGGAGGTAGTAAAAAAGGAGATCCTAAAACTTCTTGAAGTTGGAGTGATCTATCCTATTTCAGATAGCCAGTGGGTTAGTCCGGTGCAAGTGGTTCCTAAAAAGACCGGAATAACTGTCGTAAAGAATCAAAATGATGAACTAGTTCCCACTCGTGTCCAAAATGGGTGGCGGGTTTGTATAGATTATAGAAAATTAAATGCTGAAACTCGCAAAGACCACTTTCCATTACCTTTTATTGATCAAATGCTTGAAAGGTTAGCTGGTCATACTTACTATTGTTTTCTTGATGGTTATTCAGGTTATTTTCAAATTCCAATTGCTCCGGAAGATCAAGAAAAGACAACTTTTACATGTCCGTTTGGAACTTTTGCATATCGCCGCATGCCATTTGGTCTTTGCAATGCCCCGGCCACTTTCCAAAGGTGTATGGTTAGCATTTTTTCAGAATATGTTGAGCATATTATAGAAGTATTTATGGATGATTTCTCAGTTTATGGAGACTCTTTTGATAAATGCTTACATAACCTTACACTTATTCTCCAAAGATGTGTAGAAACTAATCTTGTGTTAAACTCAGAAAAATGTCATTTTATGGTTGAACAAGGTATAGTTTTGGGTCATATTGTTTCATCTAAGGGAATTGAGGTAGATAAAGCCAAAATTGATATTATTCAATCTTTACCTTATCCTACTAGTGTGCGGAAAGTTCGTTCTTTTCTTGGACATGCAGGTTTTTATCGAAGATTCATCAAAGAATTCTCCAAAATAGCGTTACCCTTGTGCAAGTTGCTACAAAAGGATGTAGCATTTGAATTCGATGAGGCGTGTAAAAAGGCATTTGATACACTAAAGAAATTATTAACTTCTACCCCAGTTATCCAGCCCCCTGACTGGAACGTACCTTTTGAGATAATGTGTGATGCAAGTGATTATGCAGTCGGCGCTGTATTGGGTCAAAGGATGGGAGGAGCATCTCACGCAATTTATTATGCTTCAAGAACATTGAATGATGCTCAGAGAAATTACTCTACTACTGAAAAAGAACTTTTAGCTGTTGTTTTTGCTTTAGAAAAATTTAGATCTTATTTGCTTGGTACTAAAATTATTGTCTATTCTGATCATGCAGCTCTTCGTTATTTGATGACGAAGAAAGAGGCAAAACCAAGGTTAATCCGATGGATACTTCTCTTGAGTGAATTTGATTTGGAGATCAAAGATAAAAAAGGAAAAGAAAATCACGTTGCAGATCATTTAAGTCGTTTAGTTCATGTGGAGGATGAACTTCGTCTGCAAGAAACGTTCCCCGATGAGCAATTGTTTGCTGCAATTGCGACATTACCCTGGTATGCAAATATTGTAAATTATTTGGTTACTAATATGTTTCCTCATGGTTTGTCAAAGGCTCAAAGAGATAAGCTTAAAAGTGATGCGAAATACTATGTGTGGGATGACCCATACCTGTGGAAGCATTGTACAGATCAAATAATAAGAAGGTGCGTACATGAAAATGAAATTATTTCAATTCTCACCTTTTGTCATTCTTATACATGTGGAGGACATTTTGGAGCTAAGAGGACGGCAAGAAAAGTATTAGAATGTGGTTTCTATTGGCCGTCTTTATTTCGTGATTCATATTCTTTCTGTAAAACATGTAATAATTGCCAAAAGACAGGTAATATATCTCAAAGGAATGAAATGCCACAACATCCTATATTATTTTATGAAATTTTTGATGTTTAGGGCATCGATTTTATGGGACCGTTCCTTGTATCTTTTGGTTATGTTTATATTTTGCTTGTTGTTGATTACGTATCAAAGTGGGTAGAAGCTAAAGCTACCAGGACTAATGATTCTAAAGTTGTTTCAGATTTTATCAAGTCCAACATATTCTCCAGGTTTGGGATTCCGAGAGCCTTAATAAGTGATCGAGGTACTCACTTTTGCAATCGAACCGTCGAGTCTTTGCTGAAAAAGTACCATGTGACCCACAAGGTGTCAACTGCCTACCATCCACAAACGAGTGGGCAAGCGGAGGTATCAAATAGAGAGATTAAGTCCATCATTGAGAAGACGGTCAATCCGAGTAGAAAAGATTGGAGTTTGCGCTTGGATGATGCCTTGTGGGCATATAGAACTGCTTATAAGACACCTATCGGTATGTCACCATACCGATTGGTGTTTGGAAAACCGTGCCATCTTCCTGTTGAGTTACAACACAAGGCTTATTGGGCTATCAAGAGTCTCAATATGAAGGCATATGAAAATGGAGAACATAGAAAGTTACAACTACAAGAGCTGGAGGAAATTCGCAATGACGCCTATAAGAATGCCCGAATTTACAAAGAGAAAACTAAAGCTTTTCATGACAAGATGATCTCTAGGAAAGAGTTTCAAGTTGGTCAAAAAGTCCTTCTATACCAGTCAAGACTTCGTCTGTTTCCGGGTAAATTACGTTCTCGTTGGATTGGTCCTTTTGTTGTTACTAATGTTTTTAATCATGGTGCAGTTGAAATTCAAAGTTTAGCAACATCTAAAGTGTTCAAGGTAAATGGCCAAAGGCTCAAGCTTTTCTATGAAGGTTTCAAAGTGGAGAATGTGGATGAATTGAACCTTGAGGATCCAACTGATACCAATTGAAGGACGGCACATCCACGACTATAAACATAAGCAACCCAAGGGAAGTTTGTTCTTATTCTTGCAATTTCTTTTTTATTATTTTTATTGTTGTTTATTTTTGTCTTTTCTTTGCATTTAGCCTTACATTGGGACAATGTCGGTTTAAATGTGGGGGAGGGAATTTAATTACTTTAAGCAGTTTCAGTTTTTTTTATGTTTTTGTAGTTTTCAA
Organism: Iris pallida; assembly: GCA_029216955.1. NCBI lineage: Eukaryota > Viridiplantae > Streptophyta > Magnoliopsida > Asparagales > Iridaceae > Iris > Iris pallida. The sequence goes on from JANAVB010040221.1 coordinate 50,671, forward strand.
TAAAGTTTTATTTTATTATTTTTTTTCTCAAAAAAAATAAAAAAATAAAGGTTTTGTTTTTCAATAATTTTTGGTTGTGTATGTCATGAGGAAGATTTATCTAAGTTTAAAAAATTCATAACATGATTGAATAAATACTCTTTTCAACTTAGAATTAATTAGTATAGTTATTTTTCTTGAGGATGGTTGTGACTAAATTTGGTAGACAAAAGCCGGTGAGATTTTGAGCCTTTAGACTGACACTTCAGTCTCACTATTTTCTTTGATGAGAGATATTCTTCCATAGATTTGTTTCTCTAGAACTTGCTTAGATTCTCTTCAAGGTCACATCGACACATGCATACATGAACATGATTAAGGCTATTTTTTTACGCTACTTAAGCCAAATAGCCTACTTAACCCCTTTGAGCCTTATTGCTTTTATTTTTGTGAACCCATATTACAAGATTTAACCTGAAAAAAAAAATCCTTACCCAGGCCAGAAAACTAGTGGAGCATTATGATATGTATGGGTGTATAAAAATAAGTGTGGGGGTATTTGAATTTCTAGTTTAGCTACATATTTTTATTCTCAAATTCTTGAGTTCCATCATGAAAAAAAATGAAAAAAAAGAAAAAAAAAGAAAAAGAAAAAAAAAAGAAGAGGAGAAAATGAAAAAAGATGATGAGAAAAAGAACGAAAGAAAGAAAGAAGTAATGAAAAAAAAAAGTGATGGAGAAATTTTCTTTTGATATTCATTTTCATAATTCTTCCTCCAATTCCAATAAAAGGGTATGTTGAATGCTTTAAGGTTAATTTGAAGCTGCTCAATGGAGTGATTGGTTTTATATATTTTATATGCGAGCTTGAGTTAAATCATTTTGCTCCACTAGGTTTTGATGGCTTTTGAGCTACACTCCCAAATATATCCTACCTTAATCCTAAGCCCCATTACAACCCATGAAAAGTCCTTATGATTTATGTTATGCATGTGATCCAAGTGGTGGAGAATGAGAAGATATGCAAGCTTATGGTAGATCATTTCTATTGGAATGAATTTGAGCGAAACACATATCCTTCAAATATACGAGAGTTGAGTGTTTATTCCCGTGAGGGTCTACCAATTTAGTTTACTCTATCTTCAAATAAAATTACTTACTAAGTAATTAGAAGTTGTTTAAGAATATATTTTCATGATATGTTATGAGTTTTGAAGAGCATGGTTATTCTTTATTTATGACATTACAACCTTGATTTTTGTTTTGAAAATAAATAAATAAGAGTTTTGTCCGAGGACGAACAAAAGTTAAGTGTGGGGGTATTTGATGAGAACATAAAATATTATATTTTTATCCCTTAATGTTCACCATTTTATGATCATTTTATGACTAAAGGTACTCATTCTATTTATATTTTGCTCTAGGATGCATTTGGAGACACTATGTGCAAAATAGAGCTAAAATGCAATTCTGGACAGTTTTGACATCTTTCACCAAAATGAGCATAACTTCCTCATCCGAATAGCAATTGAGGTCCTTCAAAATGATTCGGAAAGCTAAGACAGAGGGCTACAACTTTCATATTTTGTGATTTTCGAGATTCTGGCTGCATCATGGACGAAATCAGGCATGAAGTCAGATCAAAGATGCTGTGAACAGAATTAGGAGCCAAAATAACCATTTTTGTACTTGCTTTATGACTTAGTCTTTTTTTGGTTTGAGAAGTTATAACCTTTAGAGGATATGTGGGAGATATTGTGGGCTTGAAAAAACTAATTTATGGTGTATAAAAGGGGTAGAAATCATGAGAAGAAAAAACACACAACACAACTCTTCTTCTCTTTCTCCAACTTTTCTTTTCAAGTTTTGAAGAACATGTGCGGCTAGAAGTCTTGTTGGTCGAAGTGTACGGAAGCCTTGGAATCAGTAAACTTGTGAGATCTAAATTGCTTTATATATTTGAGTTATACTTTGAATATTGAATGTTTTTCTGTGCCAACTTTTATGATTGTTTTGTTTAATTACTAGGAGGCCTACTAGTTTATTATTCATTTCGATCTACCGCTAAATTAGATATCAAATCCGTAATAGTTTGATGTTTCTAATTTGTGAAGCAACCAAGCTTTAATAAAACTGCTTTGTTTTGTTAGATCTTAGGAGAAAAACGTTTGACAAAATTAAATGCAACCGCTTGTGCTTGTATTATTTTGCTTTATCGATCTCTTTGTTCTTTAAGAACTTGCTAGATTGAATCTATAGCGCTTGTCTTAGATTATTTAGTAAGTAAAGTTAATTAGGTCGCTTGTATCTGATTAACTAAGCCTAAGAGAGATAGGAAGATACTTCCAACGGTAAATGTTCAAAGTATGATTTAATTTATGCTTGCATCAATGATCAATTTTATGATTTCTAATGGTGAATGTTCACCGAGATCAATATTTGTTTCTTGATTGATTTTAATACTTTAATTGCTTTATCTCTTCTTAAATTTTCTTTTCAAAACTCTCTCCCCCAATCCTTGTTCACGTAGCATAAAATTTATACTAATTACTCTCCGTGGGATCGATCCTTACTCTCTCTACTACATATAATTTTAAGGGTAAGGTTTTATTTTTGGGTGCCTGCGACAGCACACCAACGACCAGTGCCACCTAGGTCCAGCGCCAACTGATTCCATGCGCCATCCGATGACCAGCACCATTTGATGATTTGAGTTCTGGCGCTATTTATTAGTAGCGCATGGTGATGTTTATACTTTTTGAGCTTCTACAAGACCCCCTTCAAAATTTTCAAATTTGAAAAAACTTCAAAATTTGGAATACTTTGAATAAGAAGCTGTTTTAGCATGATTGATGCATGCTAAAACCATAACCGACCCACTTTTCTCGTACGGATCGTGCAGCCGTTACACTTTGTTTCGACTATAAATAGCTCTGAGGAGAGAAAATAAAAAAGTTTTCTCAAAAACTTTATCTCTCGAGCTATTGTCTTCTTCTTCCTCTATTCTTCTTCGAAGCTTCTATGGCGTCCAAGAGAACCGCTGCTGAGAAAGGGAAGAAAGTGGCCGGAGCCACATCGCGCGTGCCTCCGTTGATGGTGCCGCAGCACGTTGCACCGTCGGTGAGAGCCGATGAGGCAAACCATGCTCTTGAAGGTGAGAAACTCATCGGAGAGGATGAAAATAAAATGCTCGTGCCATTTGCACACAGCGCGATTCAGGGCCAACATCGACCGCCTCTTTCAGAATGTTGGTCGGTGCCTTGCGCCATCTGCAAAACACGCCACCTCTTTCAGAGTGTTGGGCTAAAAATCAATCATAAAAATGACGCCCTGCGCCATTTGTCATGTCTTAAGGATGATGCACCATCTGACGTTTGTGTAAATCATAAGCAAACAGGCGCTAACTGACTGATGCGCCATCTATGAATTTGATTTAAGAACTGTCATGTTGCATGCGGTAACTAAGGATTGTTTTTTCTCTTCTCTGCGCCATTCATGATGGGCGCACGTCTAATTTAATTTTTCAGGATTCTAATTCTCTGTTTTCTTTTATAGTTGACTTAAGAGAAGACCCTTATGCGGATGAATTGGCTTCTGCCTTCCGAGTATCTGAGTATCAAGAGGATCTCTCTCATGTCAACTTTCCACAATATGATGAACCAACTCCCAGGCGGGCTATGTTGGAGAATCAAGATTATAAAACTCTACTGTGATTGATAATGGCACTCCCTTTCTGTCTTAGGACGCAAATCCTCATAAGAAACCGGCGTTTCTCTTTGAAGAAGCTGTAGATGCAGACTCTCAGCCCGATTTGATGAAAGACCGTCGAGCTTTCGTAAGGGGAAATACATTTGTATACCTATCTGAAATGATAAGGAATCTGTCCTTATCTCGATACGCCCGTGCTAGCAATCCAAGAAAGATGTCCTAGGACTTGACTCCTGCCCAAGAAGCCAGAGTTGGAAGAATATATCACAGGCATGGGGAGCACAATAAATACATCTTCTTCTGTAATTCTGAGCAGTATAGTACCTACTTAAGGGGTCTGAGACCCAGTTGCATACCCTCTAATGACGCGGTCGTGACGCTACCTATAGGAATGCCCATCTTTGTAATGTCCCATCCCGCTCAGTTCAATCTGAGGAATCGAAACGCCAACGGCGTTCGGACTTAGCCATGCAACGACTTCTCAAAGACCCACTCGGTCGAGGCGACTCCTCGCACATGTGGGTGGCTTCGGTAAACTTGCCTCAGCTTGGCCTTCACTCTAATAAAACTAAAGTTTTCAAATGCACAAGTAGGCTTGATAATAAAAGAGATAAATCAACAGAGCTAAGGGAATAATCCCAAGTCAGGCCGGAAAGAGTTAGAACATAAAAAAGATCCCACGGTCGACTTAGAAGTATTGTACGGTGTGCTTTTATAATGACACTCGGTCCTTCGTCCCGCGGCTTGGGAGAAGGAAAGTTGGTCGATGTTGCCACAAAGTTCAGAACTTAGCCTAATATCGTCCGCATGAATGCTTAATAAAGCATGTACGGTCCCATCGTCCAAGTCATGACATAGCCTTTGCTCGCCCCACGGGTAAGCTGCATTCCACAGCTTGTGGCATAAATCTAGGCACCCAAATAACTTGGTTGTTCAAATCGAATGCGTGCACGGCACGTTCCCTCGAGGCAAAGCTTAATGCAGCCTTTGCTCGTCAAGTTGTTGCACAATTAAGTTAGGCAAGTTATGCCGGTCGATCGAAGTCATTCCAAGCACTGACCCTCTCTTTCTGCGGTTGTCAAAGTTACTTAGTCCCACGATATCAAGTCTCGTCATATAAAGTATGACTTGGGCGATAATGTTGCCCAGAACATAAGTCATTTTAAGGCACGAGCCATGGTTGGTTCAGTGGAAAGTTAGCCACCGTCTATTGGCACATAAAGAACATGTTTTGTGCAAGTTATGCTTGAAGGCTATGGTTTAGCCATTCATGAGTTAAGTCAATAAGGGTATGGAAACACTGAAAATATGTCGGGACTGTAGGTCAGTCGCCGAGAGTCGGGACGGTAGGTCAGTCGTCGAAAAAAAATATATCGGGACTATAGGTCAGTCGCCGAGGCAACCTTGGTTTGGGCTCTGTAAAAGATGTATGATAAGTAAAAGAAGTAAAGCTAAGGAAGCTAAGTTGTGACGGTTAGGCTATGCATTTACGTTAAGTCTAGGAGTTCTCGTAGGTGTGTGGTCATGGACAACTTGTCGACAAGATTTCGTACCCTCGATTCGGAAACCTGGGGCCACAAGACCGTATCGGCCTAGGAGTGAAGCAAGGTAGTTAGGCAATAACACGCTGCCGGTGATTCGACGACTTGAGCAGGGCCAGCTACCTTTAGCTGCAAGGGCCTCGTCTTGCACCACCTATATGTCCAAGATGGCTTGAATTGCTCGTGACCTTTCATATAGTCAAGTTGACGTGCTGAGCGACAATCTGCATGCATGGTGTCGGTCGAAATAAAGAAAGTGCAAGCACGACACGAATGGGGTAAAGATGGTATGCACGATTGCAATAAAAGTCTTAAGAAGCCTAAGATTTTGCTATAAAAAAGATGCGTGCTTTGGTACGAAATGTGGCGTCGAGTATTAAGTCGTTGGCATAGAGTTGTATAAGTCAGACTTGAGTCGTTTCAAGTTAATTCAAGAAGGACCGTAAGACAAGTTGGGTTAAGTCATGCTAAGTTGCGAGGCACGACCTTATTGTTGAAGCATGAACCAAGTCGATGACACGAAGCATGTTGTTGCACCCCAAAGTATGGGCCATAAGGCAAGCACGAGTCGACATGTTGATGTTGCAAGTACGAAAATGGTTTAGAGGCAAGGATAAGGAAGTTATCGGTACGATAGCACAATGATGGTCTAGAGACACAAATAGGCCAGACGTCTATGTCCTAAAATCGATCTTAAGGCAAGAATAGAAAGGCAATCATAAAGGAAATTATGTTGCATAAAGTAAATGAACGTGTTGGTTTTGTATGGATGGGTGAGGAGCTCACTCCACCAGTACAGTTGAGTACAGACACCCACACAGTGTTTATGTGCAGGCACAGGTAGAAGCTCGTTGGCACGGAGCTCGCTTGGATGCGTTGAGGCATGGGGTCCCTTGGCGTTTCGAGACGTGCAGCCGCATGGAGTCTGGACTTATATGGGACATAATGTATGGACATTGCCTATCCGAAGCTTCCGCTGGCCTACTCAAATTTTATTGAGAGATGAGAGAGAGCAGAGTGACTTGTAATATGAGAAGAGTGAGCTTGAGTGATTGTAATCTTGGCCTCATGCCACATTATAATCTTTGTTTCAATATCAATAAAGAGCATTTTGAATAACTTGTGTTTTGCTTTAAATTTTCGGTACTATTATTCAATATTTCTGCTTGGGACTTTTGTGCGATGACCCCGTCGTAAGCTGTTGTAATCGGCCGTTATGAAACTGTCTTGTACGAGCGCAACCTAGGCTCGTACGACATCACGCCTTAGTGAGGACGATCGGTCCTACGGGACCGGGGCGTGACATAATGGTATCAGAGCACGACTTTACGTCCTTGAACTTTCGATTGAATTCTTTAACTCTCGATTATGTTCAGCAAACTCTGATGTTCCGTAATCAATATCGTTGGTGCGCTCTCTCTCAAATGTCCCACGGGATTGTCCATACAATAAGTCTATATTTTGAAAATTTTTATGAAAGAAAATTTTGGTTGAACAAGTTAACTTCAAGTAAGCACGATTGGCTAAGTCGGGCTTGGCATATACACCAAGAGTTGTGTCGACCTTAGAAAAGTTTTGTACGGGATGCGAATCATCTCAAAATGGTAATGAGTTTGACTTGATTCATAGAATACGGGGTGACTATCGATAGGGGTGCAATTAGACGATGTTATCTTCGATGCGATATTGTTGAACGTGCTTGAAATCAGAGAATTGTTGAATGAAAATTAAAGTAGTCAAATGATGATTCGAAACTTGTTTTGAGGATTTGTTGAATAACTTCATCCCTGAGTGGTGTATGGATGGTCTTGGAGATGTCGATCGATTAAGAATATGGGATGCCAACGAGTCTATCAGCAAGCGACGAGTACGCAAAGCCTTAGAAAGAGTGTTTTGAAAGTTAGTCATGACTTGGTAGCTAGCATGGAATTGATTTGAACGAATTAGAAATGACGCGCACGAGATTGGGATTGTGCAAGTATGAAATGCAAGAATGATTGAGTAGGAAAATTGAATCGATAAAAAGTTAATGTGTACAAACGTATGACTCGATCGAGGAAATTGATATGAATCGTACACGAGAAGTTAGCACGATGGGATGATAGCGTGCTTGGAAATAATTCAAATATTTGAGAATGACTCTAAGGATTGGAATAGATGTTGCTCGATGATTCGAGTTAGCATAGATCGATGAGTTTGAGAAAATGTGTTGCTCGATGACTTAAGATAGATGGATGAACACAAGTGATTTTGGGTTAAACGAATTGATCATGTAACTAGTTCGGGGGATAATAATCGAACTTGATCTTGAATGTCGAGGAGATTATCCTGTACGGACGATAGCATCGATTGCACAACTCGAAATTCATTGCAAATGAAAATTGTCAGGTTATGTTTATCATCTATGGTATTGAGGCGTATCAAGGATCGATATGCGATAACTCGGGGCTCGCTGATTCGAGGGATGACGATCGTGTAAAATGTTATTGTTTCGATGGATGCTATGCTTGGGATTTTGATTGAAATGAATGCTTGGAGGAAAATGATCGTATCTTGATTTCTTCGACAATAACCACAACGTCGACGTTCTTGTCTTGTGCGAGCGCAACTCCAGCCTCGCACATGCGTTACGTCGGATTGGGGCGATCGTTCCACATAAGCGCTGACATGGTGATTCATGTCGCGGGAATGATCAAACTCGGGAGATCAGGACGTAAAAATTTGAATTGCTTCGACTTGTGGTTTGATGCGCAGGTGATATTCGAGGATGGTTCAGATTTGTGATTGACGATTGAGTAAACTTGAGGATTAAGTGGATCCAATTGGCATATCGAGGATGAATTAGTCTAGACTCAAAGCAAGAGTTATGCCCCGATGAGGATGATTATCTTATAGGAGCATTAACATGGTGATTTCATGGCCAACCGCGGATAATCAGACTTACGTGGGATTGTGGCGTGACATATTATTATGCTAGACGATCTTGTGATCGAATACGTGAATTGTGATAAACGACTTAGGGAATATGGAATGAGGATTATGGTTTAGTGACAAAACGTGTCGTACCATGCTTGACTTGGGAAGGATGGATAGGTGGATTATATCGATTATGTTTGAAGAAGATAGACTACGTGAGTTGCTTGTTGGACGAGTGATATTAGTATGTCGAAGAATTGGTTGAACATGAGTTACAATAGGATGGCTTTACTGAATGACTCGGACCCCTCGAACTAAGTGCTGCAAGTGCGAATAGGAAGAATCTATGCTCGAAGTTTAGAAATCGGAGTGATGCAAGCTTGGGTAGAAAACCATGTATTATCAACTTTGGTTTGATCCTAGGATTGGGGTCAGTGTTCGTATTATTGTTGGAGAACTATGATTCCAATACTGACATTGACTTTAGCCTTGAGCGATGGCCTAGCGGTTAGGCGAGACGTCCAGGTTTGAGAGATAACATTGGCATGATTGATCAGGAGGATTGGGAAATGGTATGGATGGATAAATGATTCAACTAGAGGGAAATGTAGCTCCCCTTCCCGAATTTTTTTGAAATATTTTTATATTATTTATTTGATTCAAATGTGATTTTTAGAATTTTATAAATAATTAATTAGTTAATTATGGTAGATGACTTTAGCCATGTTGAGTTTTGGAGTACAAGACGACTAGGAATCATGGCATGGATAGTGCAGCAGCGTGCCTTGACTAGTGTATTAGCCATAGTAGGGATGACCGAGTCATAAGTGCGTCCCAACTAGAAAAACCAGGCCAAGTTGCGACTTGACCTCTATAAAGAATTTAATTAAGTTATCTATTAATTTAATGACTTGTAGGAGACCCGGTTGTGTCGATTTAGCTCGGACTAGACCCGAACCGAAACCGAGCCCATGTAATCTTGTAGTGCGACCAAAGACGTCCATGTAGACGTACATATTGCATTTATTTATTTTGATTGTCCAAATAGGCATTTCATATAATATATATATATATATATATATATATATATATTATATATATATATATATTTATATATATATATATATATATATTAGATATATAATATATATATATATATATATATATATATATATTATATATATATATATATATATATATTATTGTTATTGAATTGATATTCTATTTTTAGAAATAGGATAAACACCATACTTAGCTACCCTTGTGCAGTTGACGATATCTAGGCTATACCTGCAATTTCAAGTACATTTAGCATTGAATTACTGTATTTTGTTCTCCTAATTTTGTTATTATTATTGTTAAGACAAATGATGTGTATATATACGCATATAATTATTATTGGTTATCTCTATTTTTGATAATATATTTTATATCGGTGTACATATTGTTATAATACCTATACTAGGAAGATTTAATAGTATGATTTTTCATAGAAAATTGGAAGTATTATATCATATGTATATATATATATATATATATATATATATATATATATATATATATATATATATATATATTTTATATATATATATATATATATATATATATATATATATATATATAATATAGAAAAAAAATATATATATAAATAATATTATAGATATAGATATATGTGAGTTGTGTATATATAATATATAATATCATAATAAGATATATATAAATATGATTGCATTGTATGTATGTATATATATATATATATATATATATATATATATATATATATATATATATATATATATATATATATATATATATATATATATATATATATATATATATATATATATATATATATATATATATATATAAAAATATATATAATATTTTATATACGTATAAAAAAATATACGTATATAGGTATATACGTATATATTTATACCCACACATATACATATATATTGAACAAATAAGAAAACCACACCCAAACAATTTTTCCACAAGCAAAGCCCAAACCAATTAGCAATCCCAAGCCCAGCGAGCATCCCAGCCCGACCAGGCCCAAGCCCAGCCCGGCCTAGCCTAGGGCCCAGAAATCCTGAACCCAGCAAACCGCTACAACCCGAGATATATACACATATATATTATATATTCGTATATAGTAGAGGTCGAGAGAGGAACAGAGCAGCGAAAAAACCCTAACCCCGATCCCAGCCTACCCCAGCGCCGACCCCAGCCAACCTCCTTCCCTGATACCGCAGCCATCATCAACAGGACTCCCTCGCCACCACCATAACCGATCGACTCACCACCTCGACCAAGTTCGGCCACTCCATCGACCCAAGCACCAAAACCACATCTCCACCATATTATCATCAGCATCATCGCCACCGCCAACAGAGCCGTCACCACCATCATCACTAACACCACCATCGTTCGCTATCGCCGGCAAGCCCCAATTCTCGGACGCCGTCGCCCCCAGACGACGTGGTCGTGCCAGATTCGGAGCCGCAACCTCGCTCCGATGTCGAGCCACGGCTCTGGTGTTCGTCTGCGACCCCTTGCAGCCAATGATCTGAGCCGGTGCCACTGCAGCGCAATTGTCCCCGTGAACCCAACGAGCCGCAGACCTGTCCAGCACCGTGCCCTCATTATAGGCCATCGTCCAGCGACTGCCGTGCCCACACGTGCGGGGTCTTTCCCGTAACAACCTACGCGCACGACCGTGACCAGACCGTCGCCGACCGTGCCGGAGAGGCGCTCCGCCCGTCGCTCGATGTGGCAGCCAGATCGACCCCGTACTTGTAATGCCCCGCTCCGCACGAGGCATTTGGTTGGCTTATTGGATGGGATCAGAATATTGGACCGTGACTTATGTTAGGAATCGGGAGAATTGAGACTGATGCAGTCTCTCTTAGCTGGCTAGACGGAATGGATATTGGAACGTGGCTCGCTGGAGGAGCTACGCTTAGTGGAATTTTGGGTGAGTGGAACTGTCCTTCCTCCTCCTTACTCCTTCATGCTTAATAGATGAAGTATTGAAATGCTATGAACTGCCCCTAAATGTCCTATATGTTAGTTGCTGAATAATAAAGATGCTTTTGCTGGGAATTATTGAAATGTACAACACATTGAACTGCTAATGTGATTCGATGCCTGAGATTGAATTGATAACCTTGTTCCTTATGCTTAATGCTGCTGAAACGATAAAATACTTGATTAATGAGATGCCTTGTGAATGATAGAATAAGAAGTGAACTGACGGTGCTATCGACCCAATGAACTGAATGAAACACTAGAATCATGTACTGAAGAATATGAAATGCTACCTGTCCCTTATAAGAAATGAATGTATGTTAAGTTCCTCTTAAGAAAGGAATGATATGAGATACATTGCAATGAAGCAATGAATGAGATATGATAAAGCTGGGATCGTTGAGATCACCAAATAAAATGATGGTAATGACGAAATGATTAAGTCATTGAATATGACTAATGATGCACTGTTGCCTTTACTTTCCTTAATATATTTTACCATGCAATTTTGTTCATAATCGAGTCGGACACGCATTCGCATGGTCATGGACAACTTGTATACAAGGTTTGAGTAATAATTTCCTCGAACGGTTCCTAGGGCCCTGGGGACCGATTCGGCCTAGGAGGAAATAATAATGAGTACTATGGGAGCACGGATAAGGCGGGGTGGCATAGAGGATCGCCACCTACTATGCTGACCGTATTATCTTAAAATGAAATGAAATGAGAAGGGTCCATATGGTTTAACAACACCAGTGACCATGTAGTCAGGATGCATGCTAATGAATGTTTTGTGCAGGCAGAGTAAGTATATCAGATAACCTGTAATTGATACAGGTACGAGGAGTCGGCTATCGGTAAGAAATCACATAATTGTGATATTGTATAAGTTGGTTTAACTTGCCTGCTTAACATGTTCCATTTAGTATGCTAGAAAGATGCCTTGCTTTAATCATTGCTCAAACACAACATACATGCTAAGTGATGCTTGAAGTGAGAACTGTTATAACATGTTTAAATGTTAATGTTAACGATGCCTCAATGATGCCTTATCATAATAACACCTAGTATGCCTCAATGATGCCTTTGCATGATAACACCAAGAATGATAAATGATATGTCCACATGAATGCTACTAAGAGTATGTTTACATGCTTCACTCTGATTATTGCCCATAAACTATAAACTGATGTTAGGCCCCAAATAGAAAGATCACTCTAATTGCATGCTTAAATGATCACTTAAATATTGGTTTATGCGAGTGGGTTGGATTCTGCTCGCCAGTACATAGATGATGTGCTGACCCACGTTTGTGGGCAGGTGCTCGTGCTTGGAATATTCTACACACGAAGTTTAGCTGGATTGGTCCCGCGGCATCGAAGATTTGTTGGGCATACAGAAGCTCTCCTTGCACAAGATGATGTCTTCTGTTTATAAAGGGCATAATGTATGGAACATTGTAATCAGTTGTACCAGTGAGATTGTAAGCCAAGTCAGTATATCGAGTTATCATCCAATGTATCCAAGTATCAATGTAAGCTGTATAGCATTGTTTAGTTGGCTTTCAATGTAAAGTGAGATGTGTTGTAAACATTGTGCTTCAATACAAGTCTTGTACTCTTCTTCGATTATCAATAAAGAGAATAAAGTTCTATATGTCTCTGTGTGACTTCAAGTTATCCTTTATCTCCGCTGCTATAAAGAAGTGATGTACTTCTATTCAATAAGAAAGATTGTCCTCACTAACTTCAATTTGTCTGCTTCTGCCGCTGCAATGTGTTCCTATTTGAAGAATTATCACTTATGTACCATCTTTACCTTGTACAAGTGCAATACCAGACTTGTACGGCATCACGCCCAAGCGAGGACGATCGATTCCAAGAGATAAAATATGTGAATAAATGACTCTATGAATCGGGGCGTGACAAATTGGTATCAGAGCACGGCTTTACGTCCTTGGTCTCTTTTGATTCGTTTCAAATCAAAGTTGCATCGACGATTAACCAAAGTTGCTTCCGCGATCACTCAACGTTGCTTCCGCGATTAAATCAAAGATTGCTTCCGCGATTATGTTGTTGTTGTTCTGTAATCATTCTATGTTGTTCGTTTCTGAAAGATTATTGACCCTCTTGGCTGCTCACTGGATGTTCCATACAATAAGTCTATATACATTGTGATGCCCCTGAATGAATGATTGTTGTTGGTTTGGACACAAATAACCCAACAATGACTCGATGCCATAGTATGCTATATTGTGAATGCTGTTGGAAATATAGGAATATAGAAAAGTGACTGGGTATGATGTAACAAGTTGAGAATTGCATGTGATGCAGAAAGAATTGGGAATGAAATAATTGATGGATGAGTTCAACAGAATTGGTGAATTGACTCATGCGTGCTGGCTACTGCTTTCTAGACCCTAAGAATGTTGGCTTGTGATATTGAGACCCCGAGATGTGGTTAAGTATTATGATCATTATAAGATCATGAATGTCCGGAATAGATTGAGTTGGTATTGTTTAAGGATGGCTTCGTTTCTGAGTGGTATATTGCCTCTACCACCTCAGAACGAGATGTTGACCTTTACATAGAATAGCAATGAGACTATCTGTGGGTACTGGGTAGTGCTGAGACTTAGCTGGGAGTCATGTATTATTGCTAGATGACTCGAGTGTCCCCTGACAGTGATGCTATGTTGGGTAGCGAGATTGTAGAAATGATAACGGTTGGCTGGGTTAGAAATTTTTAGTCGAGTGATGACTCGAGCTAATAAGACAGTTAGTATGCTATGGGTAAATAGACTTGGATAGAGAGTATTGTGGCTTAGAACATCTGAATGTTGACTTCGATTGGTTGAATGTGAATCAAATGTGGCTAATACAAAGTTGGTTGCCAAGCTGAAAGTTTGAAAATATTGTCGGTGAATCAAAGGAATATTAGAGATTTGTGCCTTGACCTAAGGTGTAATAGATGTTAACCCATCTAGATCACCAAAGGATAGTCGTTGCCTATGTGCATGTATGCTGAAGAATTGAATTGCACTAGAAAAATAACAAGTAGTGACTCTGAATACTGTTGTTGCCTAGACGATGGTTAAGTGATACATTAATTGTCGGATTGAATGGATGAACTATTTGACCATTACTGCATGAGACTTAAGAATGCTCGTAAGATAGTTTGATGATTGAGAAACGAATAGGATGGAGAAATTTCAAACGTGTTGGATAATGTCGGTATAGGTGATTGTTGGTTGGGATATAGATTATTGGCTTATGACTTAGTGGTGTGACTTCGTCATACAGACCGAATAGTATGATTCTATAGTCCTGTTGAGACTAACGGAATCGATGACCCTTGAATAGTTAGCCTTGGCTTATGGGTTTGTGTGAGTATAAAGAAATTGGAATAGAAATTGAATCGTTGGGAATTGACCGTAAAGTTGATAGATCGATCTTAGTCGATCGTTGGGTAAGTCTAGAGTGAGCCTCTGTGGGAATTAGTTCCTTGAGGAAGACACTAGATAGATAGACTTGACCCTAGAAACCGTGGGCTGCATGACCAATTGTTGGCATAGCCAACAATGGCGATTAGTTAATCGGACTGAGTTAAAACCCATAGGTTTGGGTAGAGTTCCTTAGAACTGTTGGTTGCTTGTTGGCCTTAAGAATAAGAAACTAGTATAACCCTAGTAGCCGTCCACTCTAGGGAAGTCACCTGAACGATTAAGTTTAGCTATCAGTGTAGCTAACCTTAGAGACTGGCTGAATAATAGGTGACTATTGGAGACCCATAGGATGACCTTGTGGCATTGAATAAGAGACAATGATAATGAGTATTGACCTAAGGGAATGTATGCTTCTACTTGAGCCTTAAGAGATGTTTGACCATTGAGGATTATATGTCGGCCATAAGTGGGAATTGCAATCGTAAGGTAAGGCTTGAGTGTACCTATAGTCGGGTAGCTAAGTTAACCTTGACTGTTGCATAGAATTATACCCTGATTCGGGTAATCGATAGTGGGTGACTTCGGATTGTGTCTTATAGAAAAGATGAGTTGCCTCGGTGAAAAATATTGTTGGATTTGGGAAGGAATATGATTGTATGTTGTGAACTCTTGATATGGTTGACTCTAAGTTAGACCCTTGATCGAATGTTAGAAATGTCATGCTTGGGTATAGAGTTTAACCAAGTTGTCCCTGATATTAAGTATTGTAGCCTGGAAGATAGTGATTGTGGCAAAGTGAATAAAGCAATAAGTCAAATGAAAGGATGCTAAGTCGGATTTAGAAAAGAGAGTTATATTGTGGCTGATCGAATCGTACTAACATAGAAGTTGGCTGAAGTACATATATTTTGGGGACGCCTAAAATATGTGTATGGATCCAGCCGAAGTGATTGGTTGCGACTGAGATAACATATGGGAAGAATTTATCGCACTAGTACAGAATTTGGCTGAAATGCATATGTTTTGGGGACGCCTAAAATATGTGTATGGATCCAAATGAAGTGATGTATTACGACCAAGATAGAATGCAAGGAAAATGTTAGTGAATCAATGAGAAGTTACAAGTCATTGAAAAAGAGATAGACAGATCGAATCGTTGATGGATTTAAATGGTACAGTTGGATATATATTTTGAAATGACCGAGTGGGTTGAAATGAATATTAATTCGAAGCTGAATGAGTAAACTCATGGTGATTAAGTGAATCTTATGGAAGACTTGTTTCCTTAAGTTTCGAGGACGAAACTTTTTCTGAGTGGTATATTATGTAATGCCCCGCTCCGCACGAGGCATTTGGTTGGCTTATTGGATGGGATCAGAATATTGGACCGTGACTTATGTTAGGAATCGGGAGAATTGAGACTGATGCAGTCTCTCTTAGCTGGCTAGACGGAATGGATATTGGAACGTGGCTCGCTGGAGGAGCTACGCTTAGTGGAATTTTGGGTGAGTGGAACTGTCCTTCCTCCTCCTTACTCCTTCATGCTTAATAGATGAAGTATTGAAATGCTATGAACTGCCCCTAAATGTCCCATATGTTAGTTGCTGAATAATAAAGATGCTTTTGCTGGGAATTATTGAAATGTATAAACACATTGAACTGCTAATGTGATTCGATGCCTGAGATTGAATTGATAACCTTGTTTCTTATGCTTAATGCTGCAGAAACGATAAAACACTTGATTAATGAGATGCCTTGTGAATGATAGAATAAGAAGTGAACTGGCGGTGCTATCGACCCAATGAACTGAATGAAGCACTAGAATCATGTACTGAAGAATGAAATGCTACCTGTCCCTTATAAGAAATGAATGTATGTTAAGTTCCTCTTAAGAAAGGAATGATATGAGATATATTGCAATGAAGCAATGAATGAGATATGATAAAGCTGGGATCGTTGAGATCACCAAATAAAATGATGGTAATGACGAAATGATTAAGTCATTGAATATGACTAATGATGCACTGTTGCCTTTACTTTCCTTAATATATTTTACCATGCGATTTTGTTCATAATCGAGTCAGACACGCATTCGCATGGTCATGGACAACTTGTATACAAGGTTTGAGTAATAATTTCCTCGAACGGTTCCTAGGGCCCTGGGGACCGATTCGGCCTAGGAGGAAATAATGATGAGTGCTATGGAAGCACGATAAGGCGGGGTGGCATAGAGGCTCGCCACCTACTATGCTGACCGCATTATCTTAAAATGAAATGAAATGAGAAGAGTCCATATGGTTTAACAACACCAGTGACCATGTAGTCAGGATGCATGCTAATGAATGTTTGTGCAGGCAGAGTAAGTATATCAGATAACCTGTAATTGATACAGGTACGAGGAGTCGGCTATCGGTAAGAAATCACATAATTATGATATTGTATAAGTTGGTTTAACTTGCCTGCTTAACATGTTCCATTTAGTATGCTAGAAAGATGCCTTGCTTTAATCATTGCTCAAACACAACATACATGCTAAGTGATGCTTGAAGTGAGAACTGTTATAACATGTTTAAAATGTTAATGTTAACGATGCCTCAATGATGCCTTATCATGATAACACCTAGTATGCCTCAATGATGCCTTTGCATGATAACACCAAGAATGATAAATGATATGTCCACATGAATGCTACTAAGAGTATGTTTACATGCCTTCACTCTGATTATTGCCCATGAACTATAAACTGATGTTAGGCCCCAAATAGAAAGATCACTCTAATAAATGCATGCTTAAATGATCACTTAAATGTTGGTTTATGCGAGTGGGTTGGATTCTGCTCGCCAGTACATAGATGATGTGCTGACCCACATTTTGTGGGCAGGTGCTCGTGCTTGGAATGTTCTACACACGAAGTTTAGCTGGATTGGTCCCACGGCATCGAAGATTTGTTGGGCATACAGAAGCTCTCCTTGCACAAGATGATGTCTTCTGTTTATAAAGGGCATAATGTATGGAACATTGTAATCAGTTGTACCAGTGAGATTGTAAGCCAAGTCAGTATATCGAGTTGTCATCCAATGTATCCAAGTATCAATGTAAGCTGTATAGCATTGTTCAGTTGGCTTTCAATGTAAGTGAGATGTGTTGTAAACATTGTGCTTCAATACAAGTCTTGTACTCTTCTTCGATTATCAATAAAGAGAATAAAGTTCTATATGTCTCTGTGTGACTTCAAGTTATCCTTTATCTCCGCTGTTATAAAGAAGTGATGTACTTCTATTCAATAAGAAAGATTGTCCTCACTAACTTCAATTTGTCTGCTTCTGCCGCTGCAATGTGTTCCTATTTGAAGAATTATCACTTATGTACCATCTTTGCCTTGTACAAGTGCAATACCAGACTTGTACGGCATCACGCCCAAGCGAGGACGATCGATTCCAAGAGATAAAATATGTGAATAAATGACTCTATGAATCGGGGCGCGACAGTACTCCCTTCGCAGGCGGCCTGGACGTCGTCGTATCCCCGCGAGCCTAGCAACCGCGTACGCCCGACGAGCTCGGAAAGAACCCCTCTGTGAGCTCTCTCAATCCCTCTCTTTCTCTTCCCTTTCGTTCTCTATATTTCTGCTCACCCTCTCTCTTTCTGCCTTCTGTTTGGATTTGATTTTGATTATTTTTTTTATTATTAATGAAGAAAAGGAAGTTGTGTTTTGGGCTAAGGGTGGAAAGGGCTTACCATTGGGCCAGACTCCCAAGCCCAAGTAATGTGTTGGATATATTATAGGGTTTTTGTCAAAGATTTTATAGATACATAATAATATATAGGTTTCATAGTAAAAGATTTGGAATATTTTATAGGAGAAAATATTGTGATCCTCATTGGACTTCTTAGTATTTCCTAAAGGATTTTATGGCTTAATCATATGTTTTCCTTAAAAATTGGGCCATAAATATGGTAGACTCAATATATGGGCCAGGACCTCATTAGTTAGCTTTATGTAAATATGTTAGATTTAAGTGTATTAACTAGTTTGGGCTTATATACCATTTCGGGTTTTGAGTATATGTATATTTTGACTAAGAGCCCAGCGACGGAAGTGGGCATATTTTATTTGATTGATGGTGATTAATTAGGATTGGGCTTAGATTAATCTTTATTGGTTTTGATTTATTAATTACGATTAACTGTTTTGCTTTATTTTTTTATATTATTTGGGCTTGGCCCAATATTAGTAAAGACAAGTAATGTTAGTTATTTTGATTAATTATCTTTGGACTTTTAAGTTAAATTAATTATATGGGCTGTTAACTAAATTGATTATTTGGGGTTTAAGCCATTGGAAACTCTTGGATTTGGGCTCAGATTAGGGCTGGATTTAAAAAAATATTTTGGTCTTGATATTTAGTTACTAGGGCTTTACTATATTCAAATACGTTTTGGGCTTCTAAATGGTAGTTTCCCGAATAAGTGTTTATACTTCTAATTAAAATCCCCTTTTCATAAAACAAACTTCTATTAGATTAATCATAATCGTGACTAGTCGTACGTTCTTATTTTGCGTGATTTTGACAACTTCATATCGACCATAGGCTAATCGGACTATGCTGGACCCAACAAGATGGTTTGTTTTACCAGCTAAGGACCTTAGGCAAGTGCACTTTCTGATTGCTTTTCAATTCATAGTAGTTTATACATTTCATGTTTATACATATATCTTGCTGCTTGTTGACACGCTCGTCACATGGAAACTAGTATCATGGATCTCTACTTACTTTATTTCGTGATTGTCGTATTTTTGTGTTCGTGACTTGTTCGAGTCCATGAGTAGTAGCCGGAAGGGGAAGTATCTTAGTAGACATGTGGACTGCCCAGAACTATCCTCCGGGTCTTTCGTGGAGAATAACAGCTGCACACGACACGTGCAGGGTGCCGAATTTACCCCTAGCCGTTCACATGTCAAAACTGATATTTCAAACCACGTAGATAGTTGTCTTTTATTTGTTTTCTTGTTTTCTTCACCACTTGCCATGACATTAGTTACTTTATAGTTTTCATCTCATATATATTATTTTCATGTCTTGTGAATTCTATTGTGTTTCGCATTATCGTCGGTTTGTGTGCTTGTTCCATTCCTGACTGAAAACCAATATTTTTCAGGTTAGCTGTGGCTTCTCTTAGCATTAGGAGATACGGGTGTACTTGCAGGCCTTGGACTTTAGATAGATGTTGTAGCCATTTCAAATATGTGTAAGAATTTGTATTTTCTTTTAATTATAAATGTTGTAAATAAATTTAGAAATGTGAATGAGCAGCGAAGTTATTTTACGATTTTGAGCATCTTCACCGTGACAGCGTTTCTACCGCCGACTCTGCGGCGTAGGATGGCTTGGACACGTCTCGTATCCGAAAAAGCGGGTGTGGGTCGTGACAGGAAACTCCACTCATGAGACTCGGCTGAAATGCATATATTTCAGGGACATCTGGATATGTGTACGATCTGACTCAAGCAAAAATGAAGGATTCTCTATCACGAGGCCTGGTTGACATGCAGGTATTTCAGAGACGCCTGAAATATGTGCACGATCCAACTAAGTGATATGTTGAATTGAAGTGAGACTCTAGGAACTAAACGGTACCAAGGATTTTAAAATTATGTTTCAAGGAAAAGATTGATGATAGTGCGATCGTTGGTTTTGAAATGAAATTGAATTGATTGAGGCATTGATGTAAGTTAGGTTTCAAAGATTGGGTAAGACGAAGTGCGTACGAGATTCACTGGATGTTCAATCAAGTTATATGTCGATAAGTGTACTCAGTTAGTTTCGAGGACAAAACTTTTTCTGAGTAGTGTATAATGTAATTTCCCGTCCTGCTCTGCTTAATCAGAGGAATCGAAACGCCAACGACATTCGAACTTAGCGATGCAACGGCTTCTCAAAGGGCCACTCGGTCGAGGCGACTCCTCGCACAGGTGGGTGGCTTCGGTGAACTTGCCTCAGCTTGGCCTTCACTCTAATAAAATAAATGTTTTCAAATGCACAAGTAGGCTTGATAATAAAAAAGATAAATCCACATAGCTAAGGGAATAATCCCAAGTCGGGTCAGAATGAGTTAGAACATAGAAAAGGTCCTACGGTCGGCTTAGAAGTGTTGCACGACGTGCTTTCAAAATGACACTCGGTCGTTCGTCCCGCAGCTTGGGAGACGGAAAGTTGGTCGATGTTGCCACAAAGTTCATAACTAAGCCTAAGTCATAGGCGTCGCCCGCATGAAAGCTTGATAAAACATGCACGGTCCCATCATCCAAGGCTTTGCATAGCCTTCGCTCGTCCTACGGGTTAAGCTGCATTGTACAGCTTGTGGCATAAGTCTAGGCACCCAAATAACTTGGTTGTTCAAGTCGAACGCGTGTACGACACGTTCCCTCCAGGCAAAGCTTGATGCAGCCTTTGCTCGTCAAGTTGTTGCACAATTAAGTTAGGTAAGTTATGATGGTCGATCAAACTTATTCTAAGCACTTATCCGCTCTTTCTGCGGTTGTCAAAGTCACTTAGTCCCACAATCTCAAGGCTCGTCATATAAATTATGACTTGGGCGATAGTGTTGCACAGAACGTATCGGTTTAAGACACGAGCCACGGTTGGTTCATTAGAAAGTTAGCCATGGTCTATTGGCACATAAAGAACACGTTTTGTGCAAGTTATGGTTTTGAAGGCTATGGTTTAGCCATTCATGAGTTAAGTCAATAAGAGTATGGAAACAATGAAAATATGTCGGGACTGTAGGTCAGTCGCTGAGAGTCGGGACTTTAGGTCAGTTGCCGAGGCAACCCTGGTTTAGGCTCTGTAAAAGAAGTATGATAAGTAAAAGAAATAAAGCTAAGGAAGCTAAGTTGTGACAGTTAGGCCATGCATTTATGTTGAGTCTAGGAGTTCTCATAGGTGCGTGGTCATAGACAACTTGTCGACAAGGTTTCGTTCCTTGATTCGGAAACCTGGGGCCAAAGGACCGTATCGGCTTAGGAGGGAAGAAAGATAGTTAGGTAAGAACACGCCATCGGTGATTCGAGGACTTGAGCAGGGCTAACTATCTTTAGCTGTAAGGGCCTCATCTTGCACCACCTACGGCTTGAATTGCCAGTGACCTTTATATAGTCAAGTTGACGTGCTAAGCGGCAATCCGCATGCATAGTGTCGGTCGAAATAAAGGCAAGCATGACACGAATGGGATAAAGATGGTATGCACGGTTGCAATACAAGTCTTAAGAAGCCTAAGATTTGGCTATAGAAAAGACACATGCTTCGGCCTGAAATGTGACGTCGAGTGTTAAGTTGTTGGCATAGAGTTGCATAAGTCAGACTTGAGTTATTTCAAGTTAAGTCAAGAAGGGCCATAAGGCAAGTTGGATTAAGTCATGCTAAGTTGCGAGGCACGACCTTAATGTTAAAGCATGAACCAAGTCGATGACATGAAGCATGTTGTTGCATCCCAAAGTATGGGCCAAAAGGCAAGCATGAGTTGGTACGTTGATGTTGCAAGCACGGGAATGGTTTAGAGGCAAGGATAAGGAAGTTATCGGTGCGATAGCACGATGATGGTCTAGAGACACAAATAGACCAGGCGTCTATGTCCTAAAATCGATCCTAAGGCAAGAATAGAAAGACAATCATAAAGGAAATTATGTTACACAAAGTAAGTGAACGTGTTGTTTGTATAGATGGGCGAGGAGCTCACACCACTAGTACAGTTGAGTACTGACACCCATACGGTATTTATGTACATGCATAGGTAGAAGCTCGTTGGCGCGGAGCTCGCTTGGATGCGTCGAGGCATGGAGTCCCTTGATTTTTTGAGGCACGCGGCCGCATGGAGTATGGACTTATATGGGACATAATGTATGGACATCGCCTATCCGAAGCTTCCGCTGGCCTACTTAAATTTTATTGAGAGATGAGAGAGAGCAGAGTGACTTGTAATGTGAGAAGAGTGAGCTTGAGTGATTGTAATCTTGGCCTCACGCCATATTGTAATCTTTGTTTCAATATCAATAAAGAGCATTTTGAATGACTTGTATTCTGCTTTAAATTTTCGCAGCTATTATTCAATGTTTCTGCTTGGGACTTCTGTGCGACGACCCCGTCTTAAGCTATTGTAATCGGCCATTATGAAACTGCCTTGCACAAGCACAACCTAGGCTCGTGCAGCATCCGCCTTAGCAAGAAAGATTGGTCCTACGGGACCGGGGCGTAACAATCTTTGCCAACATGTATGCTGCATCTGAAGGAGAATATCCCCGTAATATTGTCATGAGACTAACTGGCTTAGTGTATCTGAAGATTTTTTTGCTAGAACCGCCTTTCTGTGTGGGCTTTAAATAACTTTCGTGAGAGATTACAGGAACTGGGACTCTACGAAGCCATTTTGACTACTTCTTGTAGGATCCAAAATAACTCCAACATATTCTTATCTTTAGCAGAAACGTGCAACTGTTGGACTGGTACCTTTGCCACTCCTTATAGAGAATTAGGCTTTGCTCTTCATGAAATGCAGTTTCTTTCACGTCTGCCAATGGGAGATAACCCTTATGAAAAGTACGTACCAACAGAGGACGAGCTAGAAGTCTTGGCCAAAGTAAACCCTCAAATGGCGGCAGCTTTCAATGATTTGTTGTACCACTTTACAACCTGCATGCATCTGTATAAAGGCGGACTACGTCTTATATATCTAAATGGTTGGTATACCTCTTCCTTTGTCATGACATTTGTAATGCCCCGCTCCGCACGAGGCATTTGGTTGGCTTGTTGGATGGGATCAGAATGTTGGACCGTGACTTGTGTTGGAGATCAAGAGAGTTGATACTGATGCAGTCTCTCTTAGCTGGCTAGACGGATTAAGTGTTGGAACGTGGCTCGCTGGTGGAGCTACGCTTAGGGGGAATGGGTGCAACCAGAATAAGAAGACCCTTTTATGCTGGCAAGTAGAACTGTCCTCCTTCCTCCTTATTCCTGTATGCTTAATAAGTGGAATAACGTGATGCTTTGAATTGTCCCTAAATGTTTCATGTTTCAGTTGCTGAATAATAGAGATGCTTATGCTGAGAATTATATAATGAATAAGATATGAATATTGAATTGCTGAACGAATAACACTCGAACTGCTAATATAATTTTATGCCTGAGAATGAATTGAGCATGTCCGTTATGCTTAAATTGATAAAATGAATAAATCATTTGAATAATGAGATGCTGCATGAATGATACATGAGAAAAGAATTAAATATGCTATTGTTCCTGTGAAATGAATGAAATGCTACAGGTCCATTCGAAATGAATGAATGCTGTTGTTCCTCCTTAGAAGGAACGTAATGAGAAATGTTGCAATGAAACAAATAATGAGAATTAATGAGGCTTGGGATCGTTGAGATCACCGAATGAAATGATGGTAATGTTGGGAATGAATAAGTCATTGAACATGACTTGAATGAGATGAATGATGATGCACTATTGTCTTTACTTCAATATTTCACCATGCTTTTTATGTTAACGATTGAGTCGAACACGCACTCGCATGGTCATAGGAAAACTTATGCATAAGAGATGGGGATATGTTTCCTCGGACGGTACCCCGGACGTTGGGGCGATCGATCCGGCCTAGGAGGAAATATTGGCGTACCAGTAAGGGCACGGGTTTTGCGAGACATCTTTTGGGGCTAGCTACCTTCTCTGGAGTCATCGCATTACCAATGAAGACCTATATGGCAACGTCCGTATGGTTAAACACCAGTGACCATGTAGTCAGGATGCATGCTAATGAATGTTTTATGCAGACAGAGTAAGTATATCTGCTAACCTGTATTTGATGCAGGTATGAGGGAGTCGGCTATCGGTAAGAAATTATTTAAATGTGATATACTCAATATATGTGTTGGTTTAACTTGCGTGCTTAACGTGCCAAGTAAATGATGTTATGTGTAGCCTTTCAATATGAGAGCCTGCTTAACATGTTAAATTCAATATACTAAAAAGATGCTTTGCTATATACACGGCTCAAATATAACATACATGCTAAGTGATGCTTGAAGTGAGAACTGTCATAACATGTTTACGATGTTAATGTTAACGATGCCTCAATGATGCCTTTGCATGATAACACCAGGAATGCTAAAATGATATGTCCACATGAATGCTACTAAGAATAGGTTTACATGCTTCACTCTGATTATTGCCCATGAACTGTAAACTGATGCTAGGCCCCAAGTAGAAATATCATTCTAATAAATGCTTGCTTAAATGATCACTTAAATATTGGTTTATGCGAGTGGATTGGATTCTGCTCGCCAGTACATAGATGATGTGCTGACCCACGTTTTGTAGGCTGGTGCTCGTGCTGGGAATGTTCTGCATACGATGATTGGCTTGATTGGTCCCGCGGCATCGAAGATTTGTTGGGCATACAGAAGCTCTCATTGTACAAGATGATGTCTTCTGTTTATAAAGGGCATAATGTATGGAACATTGTAATCAGTGATACCAGTGAGTTGTAAGCCAAATCGGTATATCGAGTTGTAATCCAATGTATCCAAGTATCAAATGTAATATGTATAACATTGTTCAGTTGGCTTTCAATGTAAAGTGAGATGTGTTGTAAGCATTGTATTTCAATACAAGTCTTGTACTCTTCTTCAATTATCAATAAAGAGAATAAAGTTCTGTATATCTATGTGAGACTTCAAGTTATCCTTTTATCTCCGCTGCTATAAAGAAACTAATGTATTTCTATTCAATAAGAAAGATTGTCCTTAGCAACTTCAATTTGTCTGCTTCTGCCGCTGCGATGTGTTCCTATTTGAAGATTATCATTTATGTACCATCTTTGTCTTGTATAAGTGCAATACTAGACTTGTACGGCATCACGCCCAAGCGAGGACGATCGATTCCAAGAGATAAAATATAAGAATAAATGACTCTACGAATCGGGACGTGACAAATTGGTATCAGAGCACGGCTTTACGTCCTTGGTATCTTCTTTGATTTGTTTCAAATCAAAGTTACATCGACGATTAACCAAAGTTGCTTCCGCGTTCACTCAACGTTGCTTCCGCGATTAAATCAAAGATTGCTTCCGCGATTATGCTGTTGTTGTTCGGTAACCATCCTATGTTATTTGTGTCTGAAAGTTTATTGACCCTCTTGGATGCTCACTGGATGTCCATATAAAAAGTCTAAATATATTGTGATGCCCCTGAATGAATGATTGTTGTTGGTTTGGACACAAGTAACCCAACAATGACTCGATGCCATAGTATGCTATATTATGAATGCTGTTTGGAATGTGGGAATAAAAGAAAGGTGGCTATGTATGCTGTAACAAGTTAAGAATTGCATGTGATGTTGGGAAAGATTTGGGAATGAATAATTGATGGATGAGTTCGACATAACTGGGGAGTCGACTCAGGGGTGATGGCTAGTACTTTTGAGACCCTAAGAATGTTGGCTTGTGATATTGAGACTACGAGATGTTGGCTAAGTGATGTGATCATTATAGATCCCAAAAGTCCTGAATAGAATTGAGTTGGTATTGTTTATGGATGGCTTCGTCTCTGAGTGGTATATTGCCTCTACCACCTCAGAACGAGATGTATGTTGACCCTTTTCCATAGGATAGCAATGAGACTATCTGCGGGTACTGGGTAGTGCCGAGACTTAGCTGGGAGTCATGTATTGTTACTTGAGGACTCGAGTGCCCCTTGACGGTGATATTATGTTGGTTAGCGAGATTGTCGAAATTGTAACAGGTGGCTTGGTTAGAAATTATTTAGTCGAGTGATGACTCAGACTGGTAAGACAGCTAGTATGCTTTGGGTAAATGGATTTGGCTAGAGAATGTTGTGGCTTAGAACATCTGGATGTTGACTTTGATTGGTTGGATGTAAATCAAATGTGGCTAATACAAAGTTGGTTGCGTAGCTAAAAGTTTTAGAAATATTGTCGGTGTACCAAAGGAATATTAGAGATTGGTGCCTTGACCCTAAGGTGTAATAGACGTTAATCTATCTTGATCACCAAAGGATAGTCATTGCACCTGTTGAATGCTGAGGAATTGAATTATACTAGAAAAGTAACAAGTAGCAACCCTGAATAATTGTGTTGCATAGAGAATGGTTAATTGATACATGAATTGACGGATTGAATGAAATGAATTACTCGACCCTTGCGATATGAGATTTAAGAATGTCCGTATGAGATTTTGAGGATTGAAAAACGAATGGGATTGAGGAATTACAAACGTGTTGGATAATGTTGGTATATGTGACTGTTGGATTGGGATATAGTTTGCTGGCTTATGACTTAGTGGTGTGACTTTGCTATACAGACCGAATAGTATGATTCCATAGTTATGTTAAGACTATCGGAATCGATGACCCTTGAATAGTTAGCCTTGGCTTATGGGTTCGTGTGTGTACAAAAGATTTGAAATAGAAATTGAATCATTGGGAATTTACTTGATGGATTATTAGCACAATGAGAATCGTATGTCGGGTTGGGATTTGACCGTAACATTGATAGATCGATCTTAGTCGATCATTGGGTAAGTCTAGAATGAGCCTCTGTGGGAATTATTCCTTGAGGAAGACCTTGGATAGATAGACTTGACCCTAGCGACCAGTTGAGGACTTACCAATTGTTGGCATAGCCGACAATGGCGGTTAATTATTCAGACTAAATTGATACCCATAGGTTTGGGTAGAGCTCCTTAGAACTGTCAGTTGCTTGTTGGCCCTAAGAAAAAGAAACTAGTATAACCCTAGTAGCCGTCCACTCTAGGGATGTCACCTGAATGATTAGGTATAGCTGTCGGTATAGCTAACCATTGAGATTGGACCGAATATAGATGGCCGTTGGCGACCCATAGAATAACGTTGTGGCATTGAACGAGAGATGGTGATGAGTACGACCTAAGATTGATATGTTGTATGTATATGCTTCAATATGAACCTTATAGATATTTGACCCTTGAGGATTATGTGTCGGCCGAGTAGCGGGAACTAGAATTGTGGGATGAGATTTGAGTTGTATGTATCAAGTAGTGAATGATTCCATGAGATGGAATTGACTGCTCATGACGGGAATGTTGGATCGGTATCTATAGTCGGGTAGCTGGGTTAACCTTGACTATTGCATAGAACTATACCCTGACCCGAGTAATCGATAGTGGGTGATGTCGGATTGTACCTTTTAGAAATGATGAATTGCCTCGGTGAGAAATATTGTCGGATTTAGGGAAAGAATATGATTGCATGTTGTGAACTCTTGATATGAATGGCTCTAAGTTAAACCCTTGACCGATGTTAAAAATTATGCTTGGATAGAGAGCTGTCCCTGATGTTAAGTGTTGTGGCCTGGAAGATAGTGATTGTGGCAAAGTGAATGAAGTAATAAGTCAATTGAAGGGATGCTTAGTCGAATTTAGAAAAGAGAATTATATCATGGCTGATCGAATTGCACTAACATAGAAGTTGGCTGAAATACATATGTTTTGGGGACGCCTAAAATATGTGTATGGATCCAGCCAAGTGATAGGTTGCGACTGAGATAACATTATGGGAAGAATTTATTGCACTAGCACGGACTTTGGCTGAAATACATATGTTTTGGGGACGCCTGAAATATGTGTATGGATCCAAATGAAGTGATGTGTTGCGACCAAGATATAATACAAGGAAAATGTTGGTGAATCAATAAGAAGTTGCAAGTATTTGGAAGAAGAGAAAGATGGATTGAGTTGTTGATGGATTAAAATGATACAGTTGGATAGCTATTTTGAAATGACCGAGTGGGCTGAAATGAATATTGAATTGAAGCTGAATGAGTAAACCCATTGTGATTAAGTGAATCTAGTAGATGAGTTATTTTCTTAAGTTTAGAGGACGAAACTTTTTCTGAGTGGTATATTATGTAATGCCCCGCTCCGCACGAGGCATTTGGTTGGCATGTTGGATGGGATCAGAATGCTGGACCGTGACTTATGTTGGAGATCAAGGGAGTTGAGACTAATGCAGTCTCTCTTAGCTGGCTAGACGGATTAAGTGTTGGAACGTGGCTCGCTGGTAGAGCTACGCTTAGGAGGAATGTGTGCAACCAGAATAAGAAGACCCTTTTATGCAGGCAAGTGGAACTGTCCTCCTTCCTCCTTATTCCTGCATGCTTAATAAATGGAATAATGTGATGCTATGAATATGCCCCTAATGTCTCTTACCTTGAATGTTGAATAATTGTGATGCGATGCTTTAGTTGCTAAATCGATAGAGATGCATATGCTGGAAATTATTGAATGAATAACACATAACTTTGAACTGCTGAACGAATAACTCGAACTGCTAATGTAACTTGATGCCTGAGAATGAATTGATAATGTCCCTTTTGCTTAAAGTCAATGAAATGAATGAATCACTTGAATAATGAGATGCTGCGTGAATGATATATGAGAAAAGAATTGAATATGCTATGTCCCAATAAAATGAATGAAATGCTACAGGTCCCTTTGAAATGAATGAATGCTGTTGTTCCTCCTTAGAAGGAACATAATGAAAAATGTTGCAATGAATGAGAATTGATGAGGATTGGGATCGTTGAGATCACCAAATGAAATGATGGTAATGTTGGGAATGAATAAGTCGTTGAACATTACTTGAATGAGATGAATGATGATGCACCATTGTCTTTACTTCAATATTTTACCATGCATTTTATGTTCACGAATGAGTCGGACACGCATTCGCATGGTCATAGGACAACTTATGCATAAGAAATAGGGATATGTTTTCTCGGACGGTACCCCGGGACGTTAGGACGACCGATCCGGCCTAGGAGGAAACATTGGCGTGCCAGTAGGGGTACAGGTTTTGCGAGGCATCCTTTGGGGCTAGCTACCTTCTCTGGAGTCATCGCATTACCAATGAAGACCTATATGGCAACGTCCGTATGGTTAAACACCAGTGACCATGTAGTCAGGATGCATGCTAATGAATGTTTTGTGCAGGCAGAGTAAGTATATCTGCTAGCCTGTATTTGATGCAGGTACGAGGGAGTTGGCTATCGGTAAGAAATCACTCAAATGTGATATACTCAATATATGTGTTGGTTTAACTTGCGTGCTTAATGTGCTAAGTAAATGATGCTATGTGTAGCCTTTTAATATGGGAACCTGCTTAACATGTTAAATTCAGTATGCTAGAAAGATGCCTTGTTATTAATATTGCCCAATCATAACATACCTGCTAAGTGATGCTTAAAGTGAGAATTGTCACAACATGTTTAAGATGATAATGTTAACGATGCCTCAATGATGCCTTTGCATGATAACACCAAGAATGCTATAATGAAATGTCCACATGAATGTTGCTAAGAATATGTTTACTTGCTTCACTATGATGATTGCCCATGAACTGTAAACTGATGCTAGGCCCCAAGTAGAAAGATCATTCTATTAAATGCTTGCTAAAATCGATCAGTTAGTGTTGGTTTAGGCGAGTGGGTTGGATTCTGCTCGCCAGTACATAGATGAAGTGCTGACCCACGTTTTGTGGGCAGGTGCTCGTGCTTGGAATGTTCTGCACACGATGATTGGCTTGATTGGTCCTGCGACATCGAAGATTTGTTGGGCATACAGAAGCTCTCCTTGTACAAGATGATGTCTTCTGTTTATAAAGGGCATAATGTATGGAACATTGTAATCAGTTGTACCAATGAGTTGTATGCCAAGTCGGTATATCGAGTTGTAATCCAATGTATCCAAGTATCAAATGTAAGCTTTAGAGCATTGTACATTTGGCTTCAATGTAAAGTTGGATTTGTTGTAAGCATTGTACTTCTATACAAGTCTTGTACTATTCTTTAATTATCAATAAAGAGAATAAAGTTCTATATATCTCTGTGTGACTTCAAGTTATCCTTTTATCTCCGCTGCTATAAAGAAACTGATGTGTTTCTATTCAATTAGAAAGATTGTCCTTATTAACTTCAATTTGTCTGCTTCGGCCACTGCGATGTGTTCCTATTTGAAGATAATCGATTATGTACCATCTTTGTCTTGTACAAGTGCAATACCAGACTTGTACGGCATCACGCCCAAGCAGGACGATCGATTTCAAGAGATAAAATATGTGAATAAATAACTCTACGAATCGGGGCGTGACAGCTACTACTTCTATTAAAAATTACAAGGCTGAGGTAACTGAAAAAGAGAAGGAAGCAGATGAGGGTCAAGCTCGCCTTCAAGAGCTAGAAGCTAAAATGGCTAGACTTCGTGCAACAGTTACATCAAAAAGGAAGCGTAAAGAAGAAGTGCTGAGATTATATTGAGCTGCCTCGAGTCGTCTGGATGATCTGATGAGACAATGAGATGAATTTGTCTGAGTTTAGGGTGCAAAAATTGAACGCCGAGTTACCTCATTGCAACCTTTTGAACCAGAGACTCAGAGAAACTTGGCCAGGTCAAGAGTGACTTCCACCCGGGCGGAACGAGCTAAATCTTTGAAGAAGCTGATTATTGATCTTAGTACTCAGCCTTCAAAGTAAAGTTATCTAATTGTAATAACATTTTGTTTTGATGAATGTAATGATTTTCTATGTTCACATGATATTGAATGAAAAATGATGATCTTTTTGTGGCTCTATTACTTATTACGTATCTGTTTGAGATACAAGCAATAGATATGATTAATACATATGTTTAGAGGTACTGGACGTGATATATCTCTTGAAAATAACAATAATCATTATATCTGTTCTGAGGTAATATGGACATGACAGAATATAATTTAGAATATTTTCATTTTTGGGACGACATCATCAGAGGTAATATGGACGTGATAAGTCGTTGATGTAGATAATAGAATTCAGAGGTAATGTGGACGTGAATTCGTATATATGTTGTTTATCCTTGGGCCAACTAGGACTCAAGAACATGATATCTTTTAAAACAACTGGGTTTCAAAAGATGATGATTGTAATGATGTAGTATATGTTATAAGCTGACTCCTGGTGGAATTTTGAATGATTTGAAGTAGATACATATTATACATTTTAAAACATGATATTTCTTCAAGAATTTGCCGTTGATAGGCATCATAGCAATTCGGCCGTCCACCCCGGTTAGTTGATAAGATCCATTTAAGAAAATTTTGCTTACAACATAAGGACCCTCCACTTTGGTTCGAACTTGTCCTTGCTCATGTATGTCACTCGTAGGATGTCTGACAGTAAGGACCAACTCGCCTTTTTGAAATGTTCATACTTTGACTTTACGGTTGAAGTCTTTTGAGATACGGGCTTGATATAGCTCGATGTGTTGTTGAGCTAGTAGCCACTTCTTGTAAAGTGCTTCAAGCTCCTGAAGTCGAAGATGATCATTGTTTTTTGTTGTGAGCTCATTAGCAATGGCTATTCTCAGTGATGGGATTTGAATTTCTAACGGTAGGAAAGCTTCGCATCCATATACCAAAGAGAAAGGTGTACAGCCAGTCAGAGTGCGTATAGTAGTACGGTAGGCCTATAGACAATCTCGAAGTTGTTCGTTCCAGTTTCGTTTACTTGTAGAAACAAACCTTGATAAGCTTGATGATCGTTTTATTGAATGCTTCTGCCAAACCGTTAGCTGCGGGATTGTATGTTGTCGAAGTAACATTGTTGATTCGATTGTCATCACAGAATCGAGTGAACTTCTGACTAACGAATTAAGGTCCGTTGTTATGGATGATTCGCCGAGGAATGCCAAATCTGTATCACATGGTGTTTAATGAAGTTGATGACACTTCTTGTCTTGACTTCAGGTAAGGGTATAGCTTCTGCCTACTTTGAGAAGTAATCGGTTATAGCTAATATAAACCGATGTCCTCGAGATGAAGGTAAAATAATAGGGCCGACAACATCCATGCCCCAAGCTTCAAAGGGCTATGATATTATAGTAGGATGTAAGAACTCTGATGGTTGGTGGATGAAATCTGCATGGATTTGACATGCTCGACATTTTCTTGAATATTCAATGGCTTCTGACACCATGGTAGGCCAATAATATCCCATGCGTCGGATCCGATCCTGTAGCTTAGGACCAGGATGTTGTGCACCATAGACAACATCATGAGCTTCATGTAATATCTGCTTTGCTTTATCTCTCGCAAGATAGCGTAGAAGCATACCATCAAATGATCGTAGATAGAGCGTTTTGGAGGTGATTGTAGTAGAATCAGAGTGACCATCGATGGATTATCGTTGCTTCTTTGGGATATTTAGGTAAGATGTCATGTACCGCAAAGTCGATGAAAGTAACCTTTCAGTCTTTGCTAGTAGTACCAAATTCAACTGAATTAGAAATTTTAACATTCAAATTATTCTCGATGCAAATAATTACCTGTTGGTGATGACGATCAGCTGTTATCTGTTCACAGGAATGGCTAATACTGCTGCTAGATTAGCGAGTGCATCAGTTTCTATATTGCAAGCTCGGCGACATGTTCAATGAAGAAACCTTTGAATTGTAGCCAATTTGAATGTTTTTTCCTGGTACAGAATGAGATCTTGATGCCAAACTTCATACGTGCCTCTAACTTGATTTACAATTAGTTTAGAGTCTCCGTATACCTCTAGATACTCGATATCCAACTACTTAGCTAATTGGAGACCGATGAGTAGAGCATTATATTCAGCAACATTATTAGAGCATGGATTGTCCAGGGAATAGGCTCTTGAACGGCCAATCCTTCAGGAGATACATGAACGATTCCAACTCCAGCGACGATAGTGCCTTTAGGTCCGATTCGGGATGCACCATCAAAGAATAGACGCCAAGTAAGGATTGTAGTGCCCCGTCCCTACATCGTGCCCCATTTCTGTCCACGGGTACGCGAGAAAGGAACAATATTGCTATCGATTCGGTCGGGACCGATAGGTCGGAATCGGCCGAGTCGATCGAACGGGAACGTTGAATTAAGATCCATTCCACGTTTTGTAATGGCTTCTTCGAACCAAGTCCCATATTCAGTGGTTGTGCCTCGAGGATTGGCTATGCGGCTGAGTCGGGAGAGACCTCCCGTTGCTCTGGTTTTCATGCCGCACTTGATTTGGCTTTGGCTTTGGTTTTCGTGAATGCATTTTGTGAATGTTTTCGATGGGTTTTCGTGACGCATTTTCGAGCTTCGCATTCATATCGAATATCCTTGAATTATACAGTGTTCTAATCAGTTACTTATGCGATTGCAGGTGATCGCGTAGGCGACGTCAGCGCAGCCAACCGGTCGCTCGCTTGAAGCAAGTCTAAGGCGAGTGGCTGACCTCCTTCGCCTTGTCCCTCTACTTCAAAACTCAATATGTAAAGTAAAATGAATGCTTGTCATAATAGTGTAGAATCAAAGAAATCGTAGCACGATTCTTCACGAAACACTTGCTATCAAATGCCGGTTTTGAAAATGGAAAACATGTTCTTTATGAAAATCCACTTAGCCTATGCAAAGCAAAAGAATCGATTAACGTTTATCGCAACGATACAGCTAAGTAAGCAAAACGGTCATTGGACAACTTGTCGACAAGGTGTAGTTTCTTCTTCGAACGGTTGCCTAGGCCAAGGGATCGATTCGGCCCGGGAGGAACGAGTTTATAGCAAGCGCCAGCCCTTCATCGGCGCGAGTTACGGAACTTTCTTTCGCACAGGGCTCGCTACCCCGCGAAAGGGTCGCCGTCTAACCCAGCTATAGTCCGCGATGGCTTGACATTACCAGTGGCCTTCACACCCTTTTTTCTCTGCTTAACACGGGACACGGGATGAATATGATAGTTGCTTAATGTTATACAATTTTATTGCTTGCCTCAAAACATGTTAACATGTAAATCGAGCAGGATGGTTAGAAAGATCATTGAAATAGCTAGCTAACATGTTTACGAAACTTCTTGAATCAAATACAGAGCTTGGATTTTAATTAGCCATTTGCCAGTACATGTGATCATACTGATCATCGCTTCTTGCAGGTCCCGCGAACCAGGAAGCGCGCCAGCTAGCTCGGCAGCGTTCATGATTTTGAAGCTTCGACCGTGCGCCGAAGACTTTCTCTGTGACTCCACTTTTGAAGGCTCTCGATAGTCCAAGAAAGATGACTCAGCGTCCCTCCCATCCAGGTCACTGGATTACTTTGTTGTATATAGAGGGATGTGTGCAATGTATGGAACGGCTATCTCATCGGCACTCTTTTGTAATCGAGTCATGTTATAGCCCGTGCGGCAATGAGTCGTGTATCGAAGTCTGTAAAAGATGTTCATTATCAATAAAGATCAAGTTTCTTTACTTATTGTTTGAATTAATTTGTCTGCGTACTCTCTTAGATCTCGTGTCTCGGATTACCTTATGACTATGCCTTGTGCGATCGCAAATTAGGTTCATACGGCATCACGCCCGGGAGACGACTATCGATTCGACGGAATCGGGCATAATGGTATCAGAGCACGGCTTTACGTCCTTGGCCTCCAATGTCGAGTTTTAGTCTCCAACGGTTGACCTCGTGTCGATGAGATGAGTTGTTCTACACGCTGAACCCAGGATATTTTCTAAAACTAACGAGAGTTGCCTTTCTTTTCCCTGCAGTTATGGGAGCTCAGGAGGAAGACGAGATGAGCGCTTCCAGCGGCTCGAGTGCTTCCAGACCCGAGCATTCCATCAACCCAACGGGAATGACGCCTATCGCATCCGGACCTTCCGGCAACCCGATGCAACGTATGCTGCAGATGCTTGAAATCAGCAACGTCAAAACGAGCTCCATCGTTAGCAAGCAGAGGCTCGTCAGATCCAATTTGAGAATCAGTTCGAGGCTCAATTCAAGCTGCAGCAGCAGCTGAATACCCTCCAGCAAATCGTACAGTCGGTCGTGGGCAACAACAATAATTCAACGATGACACCCTGCCGTGAGCCAGCCTACGGTTCGATCCAACGAAGCTGGACCAAGGCGCCCGTGCTCTCACCTGCGGCACTGAGAAGTTCTAACTTTGACGTGTCAAAATTCACTAAAAGCTGTCGTACTTCCTTCAACGGTACAAAAGTTCCCTCGTGGCGATCGACTGGCTGGAGGAGCTGGAAGATAGTTCGAGCTTCTGGGTGTCGAGGACTCAAAGAAAGTCGCATGTGCCCAACTTCTACTTCGAATGAACGCACATGATTGGTGGGCTGTGCAGAAGCGGCGATTCAACGTAAAGCGAGACGGCGATCTTATGGAAGACATTCAAAAAGGCGTTCGAGACCGAATATCTTTCTGCAACCGTACGACAGGAAAAAGAAGACGAGTTTATGCAGTTAAGGCAAGGGAATATGACGTACGACAATACGCAAATCCGGCCAAATTCAACAAACTGACCAAGTTTGCTGGAGACTTCCTACCTACCACTGTAAGTCGAGCTCGACGATTTGAAGTGGGTCTACGTTCTACTATCCGTGCTCACTTTCGGTGGGTGATACAAAACTGTGGACGAGGCACTCAACCAACGCCATCCGTCTGGAGTCCGAGTATCCTTCTACTACTACTACCCGCTGTTCACTTTAATAACAACGCCATAGTAATACGGGAGGCACAACACACATAAGCGTCAAAATCGCGGCAACGAAGGCGGCAACCAGACGAAGGATCAAGTAGTCTGCACTTTCTGCCACAAGGAGGGGCATTTGATCAACGAGTGCTGAATGAAGAACGGTGCGTGCCTCGGTGCGGCCGAACCGACCATATCGTAAGCAACTGTCCGAAGAAGCTAAACCAGCGCCCCCAACAACACTATCAGAATCGAGGCCAAGCACCTCGGCTCCACCGACCGCACACCGAATGGCCAAGACTGTCGCCCCAATGCTCAGCGCCGCGTCTACGCCATGACCCGAGACGAAGCGTTCGCAGCTGACATAGTCGTGACAGGTATCTGTAATTCAATAATAAACCTGCTCGTGTATTGTTTGATTCAGTGCCACGTATAGTTTTAAATCGGTGGACTTTTGCCGCCGAGCATAAATTTTCCCTGACACTGCTAGGCCTAGATCTCACTGTTAACATACCCGTCCGGCATGCCACTACTAGCAAATTTAGTCTACGGAGACGGAATCATTTGTATGGTGGTCAAAGATCAATCTCGATGCGATAGTTCTAGAGATGATATGGAGGTTGACGTTATTGTAGAGGATGATATAGTTATGAAAGCTTGACATAGAGGACTTACCTAATATAAATGAGGAGTCTGAAATGGACGTATTTGATGAGGTAGAAGAATTTGAAGATGAAGGTGAAAGTGGAAGTAATAGTGAAAATAAAGAAGATGAAGATGAAGATAATTCGGAATACGAAAGATGAAGAAGATTAGTAGTATACCTACTTATGAGTATGATAATACTATTTTTATTTCTATTTATATATTAGCATTGATTATTTGTATCAACACACCATTTTCTAATTTATATTAGATTTGCATTAATTATTTATATCATCATATTATTTTGTATTTCTTCTTTCAAGTTTGCATATGGCGGGTCGAGGCCGTACATGACGTCGAGGATCTTTTCCTGCCCTCCTGCTCCTGCTCAGTACTCCAGTTGCAGATCACAGAGGAGTTAGCGAGGATGGCTTGGTTGATGAGGAGATGGCTTTCTCCGTCATTCACTCGTTTCATTGTCGACGGAGCTAGCCCTGATATTCCTTCAGCATTTAC
>JANAVB010040222.1:0-34568 GCA_029216955.1 Iris pallida
ATAATAAGTAACTTGTTAAGACATGTAAAATCTGGATAGTGGCCCGTCGAGGCGCACTCCTGACAAGTAATCTTGACAAGTAATAAGTAACCTAACATGATAATCTCGATATGCCTTGCTAAGTAAATCTTGACTTGACACCGTGGGGTTTGTGCTTGTATAAGCTACATGTCTCGTCTTGCATCATGTCTAGGATATGAATTCCTGATTTCAACGGTCAGGAATTCATACTGAATCTGACTAGGATAATGACTAGAGTGATCAAGTAGTTCATGAAGAGATTTCTCAGCTACAGGCAGTCCCGTTATCTGGGCGCTTTTAATTGGACTTGTAGCCTGCCGTCGAGTAGGACACATTTCCAGCACATTGTCATGTGTTGCACCTCTAAGTCACATAATCCAACTCTCTCAACTTGTGACCGGATAACCTGGATTAAGACTGCAGGGCTTGTGGCTGTCGGAACATCTCGATGCATCTTGTTAGTAACTAGGCTTGTGATAACCCTAGTTAGTTAAAGTATCAAGCCGTACTCATTGCTTGGCCGTGATTGATGGATGGAGTCTGGTCTAGTCTTGTCTAGATCCAGTACATGGCTATCTCATGACATGCTTGTTATGCTTTACTTTATCGATAATTGGTTAGAGACTAAGATTTGTTCAGGTGAAGGGTTACAACCCTGGTCCTTGTTTGGTTTAAGGGTTGTAAAATAGTCCGTTAGTCACCCGGTTTTCTCTAATTCACTTCTTTCGTTATCCTTTATGTATCATGTGCTAATATGCTGGTTTTAGTTCTTAAGTGAAGCCTCCCTTGTGGCACTTGCTCTTTCTGGGGTCTGACCCAGCTGGTTTTGTATGGCCAGATTTCGGAGTAGCTCCCGAGGATCTTCCTGTCTTCCAGCCAGATGGTGAACACTAGGCGCAACCCTGGCAACGAGTGGGTTCTTATTTTGCTCTTCCACTCCCTTGTAAAAATATCTTTTGAGACGTTTAACCGCCGAGCAAGTGTTAGCTCGTTTGCAACTTTACTTACTGTCTGCCTACGGGCTGTAACATGATTGACAAATCCTAGGGTTGATCATGTATGACTGAAACTCTTGCTAGTCTTCACATTTTGTATGACTAGCTTCATGATCATCTGAATATGTGATGTTTGGGACGCCTTACTTGTATGTCTGATGATCTAACATCTTGTAACATTTACTTACTTGAGATTGAGACAATAGGCTAGTTCATGACCATAAGAGACTGTTGGCTTG
Source organism: Iris pallida (assembly GCA_029216955.1). NCBI lineage: Eukaryota > Viridiplantae > Streptophyta > Magnoliopsida > Asparagales > Iridaceae > Iris > Iris pallida. The sequence continues at coordinate 1,256 of JANAVB010040222.1, forward strand.
TAGATAAACCCTCATGCATCTAGACAGCCGTGACCGTATATCGAGGTAGATTATACTTCAATGTACATAGCTGGCTATGTCTGTCCCCCGCTCTCCAGTATTCTGGTTCTGGGACGTGACACCAATCCCCACTTAAATCAATTAACACCCTTATGATCTGAGCCATCCCAACAACAGTCCACCCAATACTCATGACAGCCATAAATGAGGAATTGAAACCACTTAGTTCAACTCTCATATTTCAAAAGAGTTAGCTAACAACAAGAGTAGCTGCATATGGCCCATCCCATGGGTTCATTCACAATCAGAGAGCAATAATGCTCAGCTAACACTATTAGTTCAAAAGAACAGGGCTATTAGTCTTCTCATTCGGCCAGACACAACTTCAAAAGAAAATGAAATAACAAGATTATCATTTAGACTAAATCTCAGAATTCCAGCAAATCTTAGAAATACATTTGTGCAGAAAATCCTACCCACAATTTATATAAAAATATACAATATAATTGAAAGAATAAACACTCAAAAATAAGAATAGAAATCTAAACTAATATCATCGCAACACTTGCTACAGCAATCCCATCCTTCAATAGCCTGACTCGCGGACACGGACAAGAGACACGAGCTCTGCATACAGCTACGGCCACACACATTGGTGTTGGTACAGCATTGCAACCCAACTACGGACACGAACACCGCACGAATTCCACCAACACGAACAGAACACGAACACCACCAGACACGAACAGAACACGAACAATACACCCAAGAACAATCCTGGCCAAGCCAAACGGACTCAAAGAAGGGAAAAAGAAATCAACTATCTACTGAAAGATAACATAGGTACCTGAATTTGTAATGGAGAACACAACCAGATGTCGAACTCTTCAATCTGAAGCCGATGATTCGACTGGCCTCAAGTGTAAATCCAATCACTGCTCAAAATCATAAGGAACTTACACGCCAAACACCAAAATACTACGGCTGCTTCTAAGGAACAATGGAGAGAATCAAAAATAAACTCAAGCGATCTGCAAATACTTACCAATACGAGCAACAGTTGCTCTCGAACTTCCAATTAATCTCTCGTTATCCGAAGAATCACTGAATGAATTGACGAAAATAAAATTAGTCGATTATTATTATTACGCCAGATCATTAACCCGACAATGAGAACTTAGACATACCAAAAGATCAACAGAGGAAATATTCCGATCCAATTGCTCAGTGATGAGGAAAAACATAGAACAACCCGATCTGGTTTTGAGAGCTTCGGTTAATGATCAAGAATAAGGAATTGAAGACCAAGAATTTCGAAGGAAAATATAAACTCACCGAAACCTAGATCAGAGAACAACGTCGTTCCTACAGAGGAAGGAGTTGATGAGACGATCGTCCAAGCCGAGATGAATCACTGAATGAGGAACTCGCGGAGAAAGAAATTGCTGCCGACCGGAGCTAGGTGCTCGCGAAGGCCCTGCGGGAAAGAAGAATCGCCGATCTGCTATCAACTGCCGGGGATCTGCACCTCGCCGCCATCGCCATCTCTACGCCGGAGTCGGAGCCGGAGAAATTAGGGTTTGCTCGGAAAAATTTGGGGCCGAGTGCTCAGTGAGAGCACTGAAAAAATAAAAGAGTGAAATGATACACTCTCTCTCCAAATGAGTGCAATATAAAGAAAGAATTGGCATATTTACAAAAATACCTCCCCGCTCAAACCAAATCACCAATCAGTCCCTCCGCTCCAAAAAGTTTACACAATCCCCCTCCCCCTTTTCATTTATTGCAGGATTTTGATAAAAACGGTTAGAAAATTTTTAAAAAAGTGGGAACCACTATGTTTGTTACAACAAACTTTTAAATTTGAAAATTCTGCTCAAAAATTAATTCCCTCCAAAATAGATCACCAAAATTTATTATTTAAAACTAACTTATTATTTGAAACGTAAATCAACAATTGATATTTTAGAAATCAAATTTATTTTTTCTCAAAACTGGGAAGTGGAGTTACAAATCTCTCCTCCTTAAAAAAAATTCGTCCTCAAAATTCGAAACCCAAAAATAAATCTCAGTAAATCACAAAAGATCCAAACACCAGTCATTTATTGAAAATAGAATTTTCAAAAGAAACAGAGTACAATCAAATCAATCATATAGATTGGGATAGCACTCCCGCATCTCATCTTTGCGCTACCATGTGGACTCTCCTGGAGAGTGGTGTCTCCACATGACGCGGACAAGTGGAATGGCTTGATTCCGCAGCTGCTTCTCTCTCCTTTCAAGGATCTCCACTGGTTGCTCCTCGTAGGTCAAACTCGGACCCACCTCTAACTCTGAGTAGTCCACCACATGGCTCGGACCTGGAATGTAGCGTCGGAGCTGAGACACGTGAAAAACATCGTGCACTCCCTTTAAGCTAGCTGGAAGCGCTAGTCGATACGCCACCTCGCCAATCCGTGCAGTCACGTTGAAAGGCCCGATGAATCTCGGACTGAGCTTCCCGCCTCTGTCAAATCTGATGACGCCCCTAGTCGGCGAGATCTTCAGGAACACTCTATCTCCAACCGCGAACTCGAGTGGCCTTCTGCTGCTGTCCGCCCAGTGCTTCTGCCGATCCTGTGTAACTCTGAGACGCTCCCTGATCAGTGTGACTTTCTCAGCTGAGTCTACCACCATCTCTGGCCCAGGCAAAGCCCTCTCGCCAACGTCGTCCCAAGATAAAGGGGTGTGACATCTCCGCCCGTATAGCGCCTCGAACGGGGTCATCTCGATGCTAGCCTGATAACAGATATTATAGACAAACTCTACTAGATGCAAATGATCCTCCCACGACCCGCCGAAATCAAGTGCACAAACTCGCAGCATGTCCTCCAATGTCTGAATGGTCCTCTCGGACTGCCCGTCCGTCTGTGGATGATAAGCGGTGCTGAACTTCAACTGCGACCCCAAGCTCAACTGTAGGCTCCTCCAAAAATATGATGTGAAGCGGCTGTCCCTGTCTGAAACGATGCTCACTGGCACCCCGTGAATCCTCACGATCTGACACATGTAGAGGTCTGCAAGCTTCTCGGTCGACAGCCCTACCTTCAACGAAATGAAATGAGCAGACTTCGTCAGTCTGTCCATGATCATCCAAATAGCGTCCTTGCCACTGGGAGTACGCGGCAATCCAGAGACGAAGTCCATGGTGATATGCTCCCACTTCCATTCCGGAATAGGTAAAGGCTGGAGTAATCCTGCTGGTCTCTGGCGCTCCGCCATGACTTGCTGGCACACAAGGCATCTGGAAACAAATCCGACAACCTCTCTCTTCATTCCATACCACCAAACATACTCTCGCAAATCCTTGTACATCTTGGTAGACCCAGGATGAATAGAATACTGCGACTAGTGGGCTTTCTGCATAACTTCCTCCCGCAGATCCTTGGACACACACAACTGGTTCCCGTGCCTCAGGGATCCATCCTCTGCAATGGTGAAGTCGTCGAGCAATCCTGCCTCTGCCTAGCCTCTGAGACATCGGAGTCCCTCATCTAGAAACTGGGCCTCCTTGGTCTTCTCTAACAGTTTCGACTGTATCTGCATGTGCATCAGCTGCCCTCCTACTCATGGTAGAACAATCTCGATCCCCAGAATCTCGAGATCCTCTAGAAGATGTCGGTCCATAGTGAGAAACATAGCAACATGATATCGACTAAGAACATCTGCTACCACATTCGCCTTCCCAGGGTGGTACTGCAGATTGATGTCGAAATCCTTCATGAGTTCCAGCCATCTGCGCTGCCTCATATTCAGCTCCTTCTGAGTGAAAACATACTTCAGGCTTTTGTGGTCCGTGAAGATGTCCACTCTCTCCCCATACAAATAGTGCTTCCACAATTTCAAGGCAAAAATGACTGCTGCAAAATTATGTGTAGGATAATTCTTCTCATGAGGCCTCAACTGTCTAGAAGCATAAGCAATGACCCTCTTGTTCTGCTCAAGCACACATCCCAAGCCTTTCCCTGAAGCATCGATGTAGATGACGAACCCTCCTGATCCAGATGGCAAAGCTAGAACTGGTGCTGTCGTGAGTCTTCTCTTCAACTCTTCAAATGCTGACTGACAGGCGTCGCTCCAGATGAACTCCTCGTCCTTCCTCGTAAGCTTGGTCATCGACTCTGCTATCTTGGCAAAATCTTTCACAAACTTCCTGTAGTAACCTGCTAGACCCAGAAAACTATGAATCTCAGCTACTGACTTGGGAGGTGCCCATGCTTCCACTGCTTCAATCTTCTTGGGATCCACAGAAATCCCCTCTCCAATCACCACATGCCCTAGGAACTCCACTATATCCAAGAAAAACTCACATTTCGAGAGTTTCCCGTACAGCTTCTCCTTCCCCAAATCTCCAACACAATCCGCAGGTGCTCTACATGCTCCTCCTCGGTCTTCGAATAGATCAGAATGTCGTCAATGAAGACTACGACAAACTTGTCCAGATACTTTTGAAAAACTTTATTCATCAAGTTCATAAACACTGCTGGGGCATGTCACTCCCCGTTTCCAGAATGCGTATTTTAATACGTATATTGCTTGAACGTAATTATTTAGTATTTATCATGTATCATCCTGTATTTAAATTCCTATAATTCATTATCTGTATTTATCATGTTTCATATTAATTAATTATCTGCTCTTTAAATTTCATGCTAATTAATTTCCCGCAATTTTATTCCTGTAATTTTATTTCTACATTTATTATCTGCATTTTAATTTCCTGCAATTAATTTTCTGCTTTTTACCTCTTTGCCTTGCTTTCGGGTTGGATGAGCCCCCTTACACCCGGTCCATTAGCTCCCACCTACCACCCCCTTTGCTATTTAAAGTCACCATCTCCTCTCCTCATAACTCTCATTCTCACCATTACTTCTTCTTCTTCCTCTCATTACTTCTCCACCTACCAACCACAGCAGGCAAGTGCAATCTTACTTCTTGCTTGGAGAACCATTTTTATGGTTCATTTCTCTTCCTCTCATGATCCTGAGAGAGTTTAGTTCTTGGCATTTTTTATTTCTATGGCTTGTTTTCTCTAGATCTAAGTTGTTGTATTTCGGTTATTCATGGGTTTTGATCTCCCAACTTAGCGTGTCTTCTGGCTGGAAACTTCATTTTCTGGCTGGGACGAAGGCTGAGTCACGCACACGTTCTTACGTGGCTGCGTGTATTTTTAGTCACGCTAACGTTCTCATGAGCGTGCGTGTATTTTTAGTCACGTACACGTTCTTACGTGGCTGCGTGTATTTTTAGCCACGCTAACGTTCTCATGAGCGTGCGTGTATTTTTAGTCACGCGAACGTTCTCATGAGCGTGCGTGTATTTTTAGTCACGCTAACGTTCTCATGAGCGTGCATGTATTTTTAGTCATGCACACATCCATGAGTGCGTGTATTTTTAGTCACGCACGTTCCCGTGAGTGCGTGTATTTTCAGTCACGCACACATCCATGAGTGCGTGTATTTTCAGTCACGCACACATCCATGAGTGCGTGGATTTTTAGTCACGCACACGTCTACGAGTGCGTGCGTGAATTCTTATCATTTTCCACACTCACACTGTACATGCCAACATGAACCACTTTTCACGCTCACTCCTACTAGACTTGGCGTGACTTTTGGCCTTAGTCTAGACTGGTTGGCGTGACTTGTTGGCCTTAGTATAACCTACTCAACTTGGTGTGAATTTCTTGATAAATCACGATATGTTAAATTTGTTAAAATGATTGTTATGTGGAATGCGCCTTGTGTCCTGATTGATCCATGGATACCCAGTATGACTAGAACTTAACCTTGAGAGTTGTAGACTCGACCCATGTAACACTAAATGACTTTCATGCCTTGTCACCATTGATAATGATTGTGACATGGACTAAATATTGATCATGCGTTCCTAGTTGGAACTAAGAGACTGGCTAGTCGTCTTATTGAATTGAATGAATGAGACACGTTCATGTAATGAACTATTGTACTCGATTAGCCGATCCCGAATATTGGCATACAGGCACATGCAGGCTTCAAATTTTTTATTTACTTATTTATTTATTTATTTATCTTACAAAATAGCATGTGTACTTTATGGTCAAGGCATGATTACTCCGTGGTTAGACTTGGTTGTTGCATTACGCTATGTAAGACCTACAACATAGCCGACGGGTATCGTTGTAGAGTTACGCATATCGTACCCCGTACAAAAGTACTCATTTGAATGACCATGATCTACGGCATGGGACTTCACTCAACGTAGAGACTATTAAGTTAAATAAAATAATGATGGCATAGAGAGAATGGATTCCCGAGTTCTTACATGGCAGCCCCCTTGGGACTAGTAATGCCCGACGGGCCGGCTGGTTCCCACAGATACTGTAAATCTGTCACACGGGCAGGGAACGGTATCTGCTTATATTAATGTACATGCTATATTAACGACGGGCGTCCCGCTGGGACTCGTCTAATTACATGATTGGCGCAATTGATTGACTGGATAGACTAGCCTTGCTCGCACATAGTAAGAACTGAGGAATCCCTAATTGCATAATTCCAGGATAACTTGGGACTCACAATAGCAAGCCGTAGTAGTTGATTGGCCGTTCAAGATGATTTGTTTGTGTACTGTACTACTCTGTTACCTAACTGGGATGATCAGAATGTCAGGACGTGACGGGCCAATTTCTGTCCTTGTTTGGTTGGGAGGTTGGTTCGAAGTGTCGTGATGTTATGTGAATCCTAGTGGAAAGCAGAGATCTATTATTATATTCTCTTACTTACTGGTTTAATCCTTCATATCGTCCTTCCTTGTGGTACTTGCTATTAGAGGTCTAACCTCTCTGGTTTTGCATGGCCAGATTTAGAGCCGGTCCCCGAGGATCCAGCTTACTTCTACCTCCAAGATGGTCAATACTAGGGGAATGATCGCAGGAGGACTCGAGTGGGTTCCCTTTCTTCACCGCTCGTTTTGCTATTCACTTTATACTTAGCCGTTTGGCACCGACATGTTAGTCGGATTGTCTTGTACTTACTTTTGCATAATTGTAATTAAGTCAGACTGCAGCTGATAACAATTGTGTATATGTTGCTATACCATCTGGCTATGTTTTGTAAAGCCAGATCTCAAGAACATTTTGACGGAGCGTTTGGGACGCCTTACTGCTTTATCTTACATGTTCTCTATTTCTGTTTCCTTGTTCGAATGATTGAGACAATAGATGTGAAGTGACCATAGTAAGACTTTCATGTAGTATGCACCCCCTCGTCTGGTTAGACAGCATTGATCGTATTATACGGTATTCATCTACCCGTAATACGTAGCTGGCTGAGTCATTCCCCCGCTCTCCAGTATTCTGGTTCTGGGGCGTGACAGGGCATTGGTGAGTCCGAACGGCATCATCAGGAACTCATACTGGTCGTATTGGGTGTTGAAAGCCGTCTTCGGAATATCCTGCTCCCGCACCATCATCTGGTGATATCCCGACCGAAGATTAATCTTGGAAAAGACCTTCGCTCCACTAAGCTGGTCAAACAGCTCATCAATTCACGGCAAAGGATATTTATTCTTGATGGTGATGTTATTGAGTGTACGGTAATCAATACACATCCTCACAGTCCCATCCTTCTTGGGCATGAAGAGTACCGGTGCTCCCCAGGGTGAAGCACTGGATCGAATAAAATCCTTGCCCTCCAATTCATCAATATGGGCCTTCAACTCTGTAGCTTCCTTCGGGTTGATCTTGTAGCAATGCTGGGACTTCGGCGCTGATCCGGGTAATAGGCTGATGCTGAACTCCACGTCTCGATCGGGCGGCAATCCTGGCAACTCCTCGGGGAAGATGTCATGCCCCGCTCTCGTAGGAGCGATCGTCCTCGCTAAGGCGTGATGCCGCACGAGCCTAGATTGTGCTCGTGCAAGGCGGGTTCCATAACGGCCGATTCCAGCAGCTGCGACGGGGTCGTCGCACAGAAGTCCCAAGCAGAGACATTGAATACGCAGCAAAAATTTAGAACAAACAAAAGTTATTCAAAGAAGCTATTTATTGATATTGAAACCACGGTTACAATGGGGGCACAAGGCCAAGATTACAATCACTCAGATCCACTCGTCTCACATTACAATCAATCAGCTCTCTCTCTCTTCATCTCTCGATACATATCTCGAGCCAGCGGATGCTTCGGAAGGAGACGTTCATACATTATGTCCCGGATAAGTGTTGACTCCATGCGACCGTACGCTTCGAATAGCCAAGGAACTATAGCCTCGACGCATCCAAACGAGCTCTGCGCCACGAGCTTCTACCTGTGCCTGCACATGAAAACTATGTTGGTGTCAGTACTCAACTGTACTGGTGGAATGAGCTCCTCGCCCACCCATACAAAACCAACACGTTAATTTACTTTACGTGTGTAACATAGTCCCTTTTATGATTGTCTTTCTACTCTTGCCTTAGGATCAATTTTAGGACCGACGCCTTGGCCTATTCTGTCTCTAGACCATCCTGTGCTTGCAACGCAACATTAACATATACCTTGCCTTTAGACTCTTCTCGTACCGACAACGTTAACCTATCAAGTCGTGTTTTCCTTTACGGCTTAAAATCAGAGACGCAACTATGCGATGAGGCTCTATTTCCGTATGACCGTGCTTCAAACCCTTGCTGAGGCCGTGACTCGCATCTTAGTGAGACTTAACTATATCGCCGTCTCGCGGCCCTTGCTACTTTGATCATCAACCGATCCAATCAAGACTTGTGAACTTAGTGTCACTTAACCATCTTGCCTTGCGGCGATTCCTAACTTAAACCCAAGACGACTCAATCCAACTTATGCAACTCTATGCCAACATCTTAAGACTCGACGCCACAACTCTTGTCGAAGCACGACGCCTATGTTGATGCCAAATCTTAGGCCCAAACATTCATTATGTTCTAACTTGTACACACACCTTCAACTTGATCCTTGATATAGCGCACTCAAGACTCGACTCAATCCAAAGGCACACTCGTGGATTGCCGCCCGTGCCGACTCATCTATATGAACTTGGTCACTAGCACGACAAGCTATCTTGGACCCTCATTGGATATGAGGGTACGTTCGTCAAACGAGGCGCGATCTCGCCGAATTTCCCCTAATATCCGCTCTACGGCGCACCCCTTGGGTCAGGTCGCACACCATCCAAGGGTCCCGTAGGCACGTGTTCCATCTAGGCCAGACCAGTCCCCCGTGGCCACGGGTACCGTCTGAGGAACAAAATCAAATCCTTGTGCACCGGTACACAAGTTGTCCAATGACCATGCAGACTCGACCCACTTCCTCATTTCAGGACCGTTTGATTGTCTTTACTTTCATTGTTTTACTATCTTTTGAGTTCCACATTCAAGACTTCTATCATTTGAGACCCCTCGACGACCCACGGTTGTGAGCATTCTTTCCATGTTACCATATCCTTTCATTCAAGTCATGAACGCCTATTCGATAGTCCTTTCTCCAAAACTTATTAAATCAATCGTGGTTCATGCCTTAACGCTAAGTCCGTGCATCGTGCCTCAAACCGACTTACGTTCTACGTGACGCTATCGCCCAAGTCATACTTTATATGACGGGCCTTGAGACCGTAAGACTATGTGGTTATACCCAACCGTAGAACTTGTAGGACCGTGCTTGCTACCACTCTGATAGCCTTTTTACATAACTGGCCTAACTTAACACGTAACGAATCGACGAGCAAAGGCTGCGTCAAGCCTCGCATTGCGGAAACGTACCGCGTAGGCGTTTAACTTTGAACGACCATATCATTTGGGTGTATAGACTTACGCCAACAGCCGTGCGACGCAACATAACTCATGGGGCGGTCAGGGCTATGCTAAGCCTTTGGACGATGGGACCGTTCATGCTTTATGAAGCATTCATGCGGGCGACGCCTATGACTTAGGCTAACTCTGAGCTTTGTGTCGAATACTAACTTTCCTTCTCCCAAGCCACGGGACGAAGGACCGAGTGTCATTTTCAAAGCACGTCGTGCACCAACTCTAAACCGACCGTTGGACCATTCTATATTCTATCTCAATTCGACCCGTCGGGATTACTCCCTTTAGCTATGTGGATTCGTCTCTTTATTATTAAGCCTACTTGTGCAAGTTGAAAACATGCGATTTATTATGTGAAGGCTAAGATGAGGCAAGTTCACCGAAACTACCCCACCTGTGCGATGCCTCCGAGCAAGCCGTTGCAAGGCTAAGTCCGAACGCCGTCGGCGTTTTGATTCCTCCGATTGACTGAGCGGGACGGGGCACTACATCATACACCACTCAGAAAAAGTTTCGTCCTCGAAACTTACTGAGTACACTTATCGGCTTATAACTTGATCCAACATCCTACGTTTTTCGTACACACTACACCTACGCGTTCCCTCAATCCAAGCCACGCACATGCTATCGCTAACTTAGTCGTAAGGCACACCAACCGATCAACCAACATTCGAACTTGTCTCAAATCAATGATCGCATTACCATCAACATTTCTTCGAAACTCACGGTTTCAAAATCCTCGACACTTTCCCGTTCCTCAAGTCTCACTTGATTCAACGTATCACTTAGTTGGATCGTGCACATATTCCAGGCGTCCCCAAAATACATGTATTTCAGCCAAGCCTCGTGATAGGGAATCCGCCATCACCACTCGAGTCGGATCGTGCACATATTCGAGCGTCCCTAATATACGTGCATGTCAGCCGAGACTCGCGAGTGGTGCCTCCATAATTTCCTATCGCTTCGCGTCGGAACGTCTGCCTAACCGCTAGGCTACGTCTTAGGCAAGGTCAAACCGTCAGTATTGGAATCATAGTTCCCCAAACAACAATATCAACACTGACCCCATCCTAAGGTCAAACCAAGTTGATAGTACGGGGTTTTCTACCCAAGCTCGCATTACTCCGATTTCTAAACATCGAGCATCGATTCCCTACGCACATCCCAATATTCGTCGCACGGGGTCCGAGTCGTTCAGTAAAGCCATCCTACGATAACTCACGTTTAACCAATCCTCGATAAGAACATATTGCTTCTTCATCAAGCCATTTCGCATCGTCTATCTCTTCGAACACGTTCGACATTAGTTCGCCTATCATTCATTCTCAAATCGTGCACGCTATGACACAATTCATCTCTAATCCATAATTCATATTTCACGTTTCTGAAATCATCTATTTCAATTCACGTAATTGGTCACAAGGTCGTCTGACTTAACAATATGCCACGTTCCGATCTCAGGCGAGTCCGATTATCCACGGTGGTTCATGAATCACCATGTAACGCTCCCGCGGAATAATCATTCTCATCGGGGTGTAACTCTTGTTTGTGTCTAGACTAGTTCATTTTCGATGCACGGATTGGACCTACACAATCCTCAAGTTTTATTCAAATATCAATCACAAGTCCTAACATCCTCGAATTCTCCTTCGCATCAAACCGACAAGTCGAGACAATCAAAGTTGTCGCATCCTGATTTTCCCAGTTCGATCATTTCCGCGACATGAATCACCATGTCAGCGCTCACGCGGAACGATATCTCCAAATCCGACGTAACGCATGTGCGAGGCTAGAGTCGCGCTCGCACAAGACAAGATCGTCGACGCTGTGGTTATCCGCGTAACCATCAAGACACGATCACTTTCATCCAACATTCTTCTCAATCAAAATCCTAAGTATGCATCCAACCGAACAATAATACTTGCACGATCGTCATTCACCGAGTCAGAGTACCCCCGAGTTATCGCATATCATCTTTGATACGCCTCAATACCATCGACGATATATGTAACCTGACGGTCTTCGTTTGCAACGAATTCTGAATCGTGCGAATGATGCTATCGTCTGACTGGATAATCTCCTCGAATCAATTCACAACATCAATTTCATCCATCTATCTCAAGTCATCGAGCAACGTTTTTTCTCAAATCACATCCTTCCTTGCTAACTCAAATCATCAAGCAATACCCATTCCAATCCTTAGAGTCTTTGCGTAACTCCAAAATTCGACTTTTCATGCACGCTATCTACCTGTCGTGCTAACTTTTTTGTATACAATCCGTATCAATTTCCTCGATCAAGTCATTCGTTCGCTACACCTTAGCTTTTCCTCGATCAAGTCATTCGTTCGCTACTTCAGCCGCTTCCTATCCCAGAATGGAAATGGGAACACATCACGATGGATTTTGTGACCGGTTTACCTAGATCCCCGACTGGTAAAAATGCAGTTTGGGTGATAGTAGATCGACTCACGAAGGTCGCTCATTTCCTTCCCTTCCGAGTTGGACAGACTACTGAGCAGTTAGCAGAAATGTACATGAAGCAGATAGTAAGGCAGCACGGTGTTCCAGTTAGTATAGTATCAGATCGGGATACGCGGTTTACTTTCCATTTTTGGCGGAGCTTGCACCAAAGTTTGGGGACCAAGTTAAGATTCAGTACAGCATATCATCCGCAAAACCGACGGACAGTCAGAAAGAACCATTCAGACATTAGAAGATATGCTACGGGCGTGTACATTAGATTTTGGTGGATCTTGGGAGGACCACCTCCATCTAGTGGAGTTCTCCTATAACAATAGCTACCCGGCTAGCATTCAAATGGCCCCGTTCGAAGCATTGTACGGAAGGAAGTGCAGGTCCCCTTTGGCATGGGACGACGTCGGAGAACGGAAGTTGTTGGGACCAGAGATGATCACGCAGACTGTGGAGTAGTTAAGTGGGTCAGAGAGCGCCTTCGAGTTGCACAGGACCGACATCGTCATTGGGCAGATCAGCATCGTAGGCCTCTAGAGTTCAGAGTTGGCGACCAAGTGTTTCTGCGGATTTCGCCAACTCGGGGTATCATTAGATTTGGAACCCGAGGAAAGCTTAGTCCAAGATACGTTGGTCCTTTCAAGATTCTCGCTCGGGTAGGCGATGTGGCTTATCGACTTGCCCTTCCGCCTTCGTTAACTGGCATACATGATGTGTTTCATGTGTCCCAGTTACGTGGGTATGTCCCGGATCCGAGTCATGTCCTCGATCATTCAGAGTTAGTCGTTGGTACCGACTTAACTTACGAGGAACAACCCGTATCTATTTTAGACCGGCGAGAGAAGGTACTCAAGAATCGGACGATAAGCCTTGTCCGTGTTTCTTGGAATCATCACTCTCCGGGAGAGTCAACTTGGGAGCGCGAGGACGAGATCCGATCTCGGTATCCGCATTTGTTTGGTTTGTGAGGTATATCTTTATGCCATAATGACGCGATTCCACATTCACTGCACCTGCTTGTATTATACTTTTGTGATGTAGATAATAACTGCTTGTTAGTTAACTTGCATGTGATTGTGCCTTGCTTGTCCTGATCTTTCAATCCTGTCTTGGCTGGAATTCCGAGGACGGAATTTTTCTAAGAAGGGTAGAGATGTCACTCCCTGATTCCGGTATATGTATTTTTAGTACGTATACTGCTTATTTGTATTTACGTATATTTATACGATATTTATTTTGTTGTATTTCTTCATGTATATCCCAAATTATTTGACAAATAATATTTCGTAATTTATTTTCTGTGATTTTAGTTTACAGTTTTGGCTCTAATTGGGTGACATGTTCTCGGTTCACTTGAACCCGTTGGGTCATCATGAACCAACTTGGTTTAGGCTTTTATATAAAACCCCATTCCTTTTCTCTTCCCTCATTCATTCCTCATAACTCCTCTCATTTACTTCCTTCACCCAACCAAAGGCAAGTATCAACTTGCACAAGGGAGAGATCCATCATTTTCATTTTTACTTCAAAATTTTTACCAAAACTTGTTCTTCTCCTCATTCTCTACTAGATTAGAACTCGGAATTTTCTGATTGGAAGCTTTAATTTTTGTAGATCTAAGTTTTAAACATTTTCGGTTTTCCTTGGTTTTGATCTACTAAACTCCATCATTTTCAAGTTTTAATGGTTCTATGTTGTAGAGAATTGAATTTTACTCAAGATTGAACTTTGAAAATCGAAATTTGGTTAAGATTTGACTTAGTTATGATTTTTGGAGTTTTTTTTTAGGGTTCATGGTTCTTCCCTCTCAGTTGAGGGGAAGAAGATGAACAGTGCCCTGTGTCCGCGCCCTCCGCGCGCGCGCATCCCGCGCCGCGCTTATGGGAGGACGCGCCCCTGCGCCCTGCGTGGTGCCTGCGCCCGCGTGGTCTCCCGCGCCGCGTGGTTCCAGCACCAGTCCGTGCCCTCGCGTGTCCGCGCCCTGCGTGGTCCGCGCCCCTGCGCCCTGCGTGGTGCCTGCGCCCGCGTGGTCTCCCGCGCCGCGTGGTTCCAGCACCAGTCCGCGCCCTCGCGTGTCCGCGCCCTGCGTGGTCCGCGCCCCTGCGCCCGCGTGGTCTCCCGCGCCCTGCGTGGTCGTCATGCGCCCCGGCCGTTTTTTCCCGCGCCCGTGTGGCCGTCCGCGCTCATGACCGCGCCCTCGCCCGCCACGCGCCCGCGCCATGGAGGTGACGCGCCCGCGTGGTTGGCCGACCTTGCCTTAGTACCTAGTCAGCCTGTCCCTGGTTTTCCATTTTTTTTTCATGCTACCTTGGCTTATATACGTGTATATGTATTGGTTTGTGTATGCGATATATCCTTACGCCTTTTGTCCTAAGCATGAATCTGACCCTGGAGAACAAAGTGTTCCTACTCGCTACATGTGCCTGAATGTCCCGGTTCTCGTTCATGCTTGACAAATGACTCGTAATCCCACGTGGCGCATTGTAATGCTGTAATACACTAAGGAGGGTAGAACATGTTGACATACTGATCGGCATGGATCCTCACTTGGGGTACTCGTACTACGGTACGACATTCTAGGAGGATGATCATGCAGGCCACAGCATGAGGATCCAAGGTTTCACCTAGGGCTAAATTAGGCAACTAAATATACTAGATGCATGGGAAGGGCAAATCCCGAGATCGTGTTACACCAGCCGCCTTGAGATATTGTCTTGACGCGCCGGCTGGTCTCCACGGATACTGTGTCATCTGCAATGAGTGGATGACTGTATCCGATTAATTCCTGCTACATATTATATGTTTTAGCAAGGTAGCCTTACGAGGGACCTGTGCTCAAATCATACCTGTCTACGCAAACCCCTGGGTTGGCTAGCCTTGCTGGAAAGATACGATCTGAGGACTCTGATAATTAATGCGAGGATAACCTCGTCATACTAGAAACTCGTAGACTTGACTGGCCGTGAAAATGACTTGCTTGTATTTTTCTTTTACCTTCCGCGAGTAACTGAGGAAAGCGGACTGTTATGGTGCGTGATCCAACCCATGTTCTTGTTTGATTGTTGGGTTGGTTATCGTACTATGACAGGCTGCGGACCGAAGTTACGAACGGAAGCCTTAATTTGATTGTGATGTGTTACTCCTGTGAATGACTAAGGAACATGGCCCACCGCGGTACGTGATCCAACCCATGTTCTTGTTTGATTGTTGGGTTGGTTATCGTGCTGCGATGGTCTGTCGACCGAAGTCACGACCAGGAGATCTTCTTACTTATATCTGTAAACTTATGTGAAGGTCATAGAGTGCGACGCGTCCCGGCTCCATGTGGCACCTTTTGTCCTTGTTTGGTTGTAAGGGTGCCAGATGGGTCCGACGATGTAGCGCTACCCTATAGCCGCAGCATAAGCTTTATTCTTATCATTATAACTGGGTTTTATCTTAACTCTTGTGCCCCTTTGGCGGTACTTGCTATTCGGGGCTGACCCCGCTGGTTTTGTTTGGCCAGATTCCGTAGCAGAGCCTGAGGACACGATCTTCCTCCCTGACATCCATGGTGCATACTAGGAGCATGGCAGTTCGGGGACTCGAGTGGGTTTCTTCTCCACCACTCCTGCTTATACTTTTGCGGCGTTTAGCCACCGGCACCTGTTATCCGGATTACTCGATATTTTGTATCGGTACATAATTGTAATTAAACAGACTGCAGCTGTGTATAATTTTATACTCCTGACTCTCTGAGATAGCTAAATTATAAAGCTAGTCTCTCATGATCATTTTGATGAAGCGTCAGGGACGCCTTACTGCTTTATCTTTAATGTTCATCTATTTGCTGATATGATTTGATTGATTGAGACATAGAACTCTGTGGGACCATAGGAGACTTGATTGTAGCATGTACCCCCTAGTCTCTCGACAGCCACGATCGCCGTATGACGTTACGTACCTCATATGGAGTAGCTGGCCTAGTCCGTCCCCGTATTTCGGTACTGGGGCGTGACAAGGTTTTAGTGGTGGCCCATGCAGGTCGCATATTCAGACTTGTGGGGTATTGCGAATTATTAGGAGTCTCAATCAAAACTTGTTCCCCTTGAAATTCTGTTTCGAATTCTCTGTCCTTGCCTTGATCTCTAACTTGACTTGCATCCTTGAAATCTTCCTCGTCCGAACTTGATAATCTTATATTCTTCTCCATAGGGGTGCTTCATTCTCAGTAGCAGGAGAGGCCCATGAGGAAGAGCAGCAAGAGCATGGCTCGACTGGGCAGCAACAGGGAAGAGAACCTTCTCCAGTGCAGGCACGAGCAGAAAGGGAACCAGAGGCAGTGCAGCCGCAGGTTATTGAAACTCCTGCAGCACCAGCAGCGACGGCAGTACCAGACGCCGTAGCACTCCTGGAGATCATCCGGGGGTTTCTTGTCACTAACCAACAGCAACAGACTCGGCAGCAGGAGCAGAACGTGTTGCTGAACCAAGGGATTCAGTTAGCTCTTGAGAGGAGTGCCGGGGTTGACTCGGGAGCATCAGGAAGGTTCCGTCGCTTGAACCCGAGGTATTTTGATGGCACGGAGGATGCCATCACTGCGGATGCATGGATTCAAGACATTGAAGCCATTCTTGTGGCAGCCAAGGTTCCAGATGATGAGAAGGTTGACCAGGTCAAACTGGTACTTCAGGATCTTGCCCGCGACTGGTGGGCATCAGAAGAAGTTGGTATAAGACGCCCTGTTCGTTGGACCACCTTCAGTGACAGATTCAAGGCCAAGTATTTTGGCATAGTAGCTCGATATGAGCTCCAGCAGAAGTTCATCAGTCTCAAGCAAGCAGGCAAGACCGTAGATGGGTATGCAGCAGAGTTCTGCAGATTGTGTCAGTTTCGCACCAGCAATGGTGGCAACGGAGCCAGAGAAAGCTATGAGGTTCCAGCAGGGACTTCATTTGGAATTATTGCAGCTTGTGGAAGGACACGACTACCAGACGTTTGACGCTGTCTTGACGGCAGCCCGGAGGCACGAGCTTACCCAGCAGAGGTTGGCATCAAGGGCAGGAGGTCAGAAGAGATCTCATTCTCAGGTTGGAGGAGGAGCAATGCAGCGAACATCGGCACCAGCACCCGGTGTACGTATTCATGATGCAGGAGCGCCGCGGAGGACGGCCGTGTCAACTAATACAGCGCCAGTTCGGCATCAGCAGCCGAGAAACCAGCAACAGCGTCAGGGAGCACCCCAGGGCTGTACATTTTGTGGGAAGGCAGGGCACACGAGGGAGGTGTGCCGTTCAGCGAATGGCTTATGCTTGAGGTGTGGTAGTTCAGACCACCGTATTTCCACCTGTCCTATGATGCAGAGGCCAGGAGGGCCAGCTCAGCAGTTTCCAGCATTGCCAGCTCCGGTGGCAACCCCGAGTGGAGGGCCAGTATTAGCAGTAAGGCCCCTAGCCCAGCGTCTACCAACGCAGGCTCAGATGTTCCGTCAGGCACAGGAAGCCGAAGGCCCGCAGAGGCAGCAACAGCATGGTCGAGGAAGGCCGCAACAAGGGGCTCCGCGGGGCCAGGCTCTCACATTGACCTTGGGAGAGGCTCTAGCATCTAGTGATGTGGTGGCAGGTAAAATTCTCGTCACCTCATTTCCTGCTGTAGCATTATTTGATTCAGGCGCTACTCATTCATTCATCTCTGCACAATATGCTACACGGATTGGATTAGAGTTTGAGGCATTGCCGGAGAGGATGGATATACTCACCGGCAATGGGCTCGTAGAAGTTAGCAGAGTGCGCTTTTCATGTCCGATGGAGGTGTGTGGGCATTTATTGCCCGCCTCATTGATTGAATTCCCTATGGGGAATTTTGATATCGTTCTTGGCATGGACTGGTTGAGAGACAGTCATGCGACCATTGATTGTAGAGGAGGTAGGGTCATATTCAGCATTCCTGGGATGGAGCAGTTCATCTTTACTCGAACCTTGAAGAATCAGGCCGGAGGCGTCATCTCAGCAGCAGTGTCAGAGCCAGGACAGATTCCGAGAGTGGTCGAAGATTTTCTCGACGTCTTTCCTGATGAGCTCCCAGGGATACCCCCAGTCAGAAAGGTAGAATTTAGCATTGAGTTGAACCCTGGAACGAGGCCTATTGCAGACAGAGTTTACAGAATGTCGCCGTCAGAACAGGATAAGTTGTATCAACATGAAGAAGAGTTGAAGTCTAAGGGATTCATCCGAGACAGTAAATCGCCCTGGGCCGCGCCAGTGATTCTAGTTCCCAAGAAGGATGGGTCGACGAGGATGTGCATCGACTACCGCAAGCTGAATGCAGTAACAGTGAAGAATAAGTACCCGCTACCAAGGATTGATGACCTGTTTGACCAGTTGAGCAAGGCCAGGTTTTTTCCAAGATCGATCTTCGGTCGGGATACTATCAAGTAAGAGTCCGGGAGCAAGATATACCGAAGACAGCATTCAGATCTAGATATGGGCATTATGAGTTTTTAGTAATGCCCTTTGGACTAACCAATGCCCCCGCAGTATTCATGGATTTAATGAACCACATCTTTCTGCCGTATTTGGATAAATTTGTGGTGGTGTTCATAGATGACATTCTTGTCTATTCCAGCAGTGAAGAGGAGCATGAGAAACATCTTAGGACTGTCTTGCAGACATTGAGGGAGCATCAACTTTATGCGAAGCTCGACAAGTGTGAATTCTGGTTAGATCACATTTCGTTCCTGGGGCATGTAATTTCTGGGGCAGGAGTGTCAGTGGATCCGAAGAAGATTGAGGCCGTAGAGCATTGGCCGGTCCCGAGAACAGTTGCAGAAGTACGAAGTTTCTTAGGATTAGCTGGTTACTACAGAAGGTTCGTGGCGGACTTTGCCAGGATCTCTGCGCCCTTAACGCGTTTGACGCACAAGGATGTAGAGTTTGTTTGGTCAGCTAGCTGTCAGGCATCATTTGAAGAATTGAAGAAGAGGTTGATCTCAGCCCCGATCTTGACGCTTCCGGTAGGAGCGGGAGGCTTTACAGTATATTGTGACGCATCTGGGAGGGGTCTTGGGTGTGTATTGATGCAGCATGGAAAGGTGATAGCATATGCGTCTCGGCAGCTTCGAGACCATGAGAAGAATTACCCGACTCACGATTTAGAGTTAGCAGCTGTGGTGTTTTCACTCAAGTTGTGGAGGCATTATTTATATGGAGATCGAGTAGAGATTTATACTGATCATAAGAGTTTGAAATACGTGTTCACGCAGCGAGATTTGAACATGAGGCAAAGAAGATGGTTAGAACTACTGAAGGATTTTGATGTGGATCTTCAGTATCATCCAGGCAAGGCGAATGTAGTTGCAGATGCACTGAGTAGGAGAGACAGTGCTTTTATCTTGACTTCGCAGAAGCACATTCTAGCAGATCTTCAGAATATGGGGATTGAGGTAATTTTGCCAAGGGATATGGGAAGAATGACCAGCATGCAGATTCAGTCAACCTTGGTAGAGAGGATCAGGGCTAGCACAAGCAGGAGATCCACAGATTCAGAAGTTGCGGTCAGAGTGTGAATCAGGCCGTAGGAAGGAATTAGTAATTCATGAGGATGGTACGCTCAGGTTTGGAAATAGACTCTGTGTGCCGAGTGGAGACCTTCGGCAAGAAGTTATGTCCGAAGCTCATAGTTCTATTTACTCCATTCATCCAGGAGGAACGAAGATGTATCGAGATATCAGGCAGTACTTTTGGTGGAATGGCATGAAAAGGAGAGATAGCGAGATTTGTATCCAAGTGTCTGGTATGCCAGCAGGTGAAAGCCGAGCAGCAGAGACCAGCAGGATTGCTTCAGCGCTTCCTATCCCAGAATGGAAATGGGAACACATCACGATGGATTTTGTGACCGGTTTACCTAGATCCCCGCTGGTAAAAATGCAGTTGGGTGATAGTAGATCGACTCACGAAGGTCGCTCATTTCCTTCCCTTCCGAGTTGGACAGACTACTGAGCAGTTAGCAGAAATGTACATGAAGCAGATAGTAAGGCAGCACGGTGTTCCAGTTAGTATAGTATCAGATCGGGATACGCGGTTTACTTCCCATTTTTGGCGGAGCTTGCACCAAAGTTTGGGGACCAAGTTAAGATTCAGTACAGCATATCATCCGCAAACCGACGGACAGTCAGAAAGAAACCATTCAGACATTAGAAGATATGCTACGGGCGATGTACATTAGATTTTGGTGGATCTTGGGAGGACCACCTCCATCTAGTGGAGTTCTCCTATAACAACAGCTACCAGGCTAGCATTCAATGGCCCCGTTCGAAGCATTGTACGGAAGGAAGTGCAGGTCCCCTTTGGCATGGGACGACGTCGGAGAACGGAAGTTGTTGGGGACCAGAGATGATCACGCAGACTGTGGAGATAGTTAAGTGGGTCAGAGAGCGCCTTCGAGTTGCACAGGACCGACATCGTCATTGGGCAGATCAGCATCGTAGGCCTCTAGAGTTCAGAGTTGGCGACCAAGTGTTTCTGCGGATTTCGCCAACTCGGGGTATCATTAGATTTGGAACCCGAGGAAATCTTAGTCCAAGATACGTTGGTCCTTTCAAGATTCTCGCTCGGGTAGGCGATGTGGCTTATCGACTTGCCCTTCCGCCTTCGTTAACTGGCATACATGATGTGTTTCATGTGTCCCAGTTACGTGGGTATGTCCCGGATCCGAGTCATGTCCTCGATCATTCAGAGTTAGTCGTTGGTACCGACTTAACTTACGAGGAACAACCCGTATCTATTTTAGACCGGCGAGAGAAGGTACTCAAGAATCGGACGATAAGCCTTGTCCGTGTTTCTTGGAATCATCACTCTCCGGGAGAGTCAACTTGGGAGCGCGAGGACGAGATCCGATCTCGGTATCCGCATTTGTTTGGTTTGTGAGGTATATCTTTATGCCATAATGACGCGATTCCACATTCACTGCACCTGCTTGTATTATACTTTTGTGATGTAGATAATAACTGCTTGTTAGTTAACTTGCATGTGATTGTGCCTTGCTTGTCCTGATCTTTCAATCCTGTCTTGGCTGGAATTCCGAGGACGGAATTTTTCTAAGAAGGGTAGAGATGTCACTCCCTGATTCCGGTATACGTATTTTTAGTACGTATACTGCTTATTTGTATTTACGTATATTTATACGATATTTATTTTGTTGTATTTCTTCATGTATATCCCAAATTATTTGATAAAATAATATTTCGTAATTTATTTTCTGTGATTTTAGTTTACAGTTTTGGCTCTAATTGGGTGACATGTTCTCGGTTCACTTGAACCCGTTGGGTCATCATGAACCAACTTGGTTTAGGCTTTATATAAAACCCCATTCCTTTTCTCTTCCCTCATTCATTCCTCATAACTCCTCTCATTTACTTCCTTCACCCAACCAAGGCAAGTATCAACTTGCACAAGGGAGAGATCCATCATTTTCATTTTTACTTCAAATTTTTACCAAAACTTGTTCTTCTCCTCATTCTCTACTAGATTAGAACTCGGAATTTTCTGATTGGAAGCTTTAATTTTGTAGATCTAAGTTTTAAACATTTTCGGTTTTCCTTGGTTTGATCTACTAAACTCCATCATTTTCAAGTTTTAATGGTTCTATGTTGTAGAGAATTGAATTTTACTCAAGATTGAACTTTGAAAATCGAAATTTGGTTAAGATTTGACTTAGTTATGATTTTTGGAGTTTTTTTTTAGGGTTCATGGTTCTTCCTCTCAGTTGAGGGGAAGAAGATGAACAGTGCCCTTGTCCGTGCCCTCCGCGCGCGCGCATCCCGCGCCGCGCTTATGGGAGGACGCGCCCCTGCGCCCTGCGTGGTGCCTGCGCCCGTGGTCTCCCGCGCCGCGTGGTTCCAGCACCAGTCCGCGCCCTTCGTGGTCCGCGCCCCTGCGCCCTGCGTGGTGCCTGCGCCCGCGTGGTCTCCCGCGCCGCGTGGTTCCAGCACCAGTCCGCGCCCTCGCGTGTCCGCGCCCTGCGTGGTCCGCGCCCCTGCGCCCGCGTGGTCTCCCGTGCCCTGCGTGGTCGTCATGCGCCCGGCCGTTTTTCCCGCGCCCGTGTGCCGTCCGCGCTCATGACCGCGCCCTCGCGCCACGCCCCCGCGCCATGGAGGTGACGCCCCGCGTTGGTTGGCCGACCTTGCCTTAGTACCTAGTCAGCCTGTCCCTGGTTTTCCATTTTTTTTTCATGCTACCTTGGCTTATATAGTGTATATGTATTGGTTTGTGTATGCGATATACCCTTACGCCTTTTGTCCTGAGCATGAATCTGACCCTGGAGAACAAAGTGTTCCTACTCGCTACATGTGCCTGAATGTCCCGGTTCTCGTTCATGCTTGACAAATGACTCGTAATCCCACGTGGCGCATTGCAATGCTGTAATACACTAAGGAGGGTAGAACATGTTGACATACTGATCGGCATGGATCCTCACTTGGGGTACTCGTACTACGGTACGACATTCTAGGAGGATGATCATGCAGGCCACAGCATGAGGATCCAAGGTTTCACCTAGGGCTAAATTAGGCAACTAAATATACTAGATGCATGGGAAGGACAAATCCCGAGATCGTGTTACACCAGCCGCCTTGAGATATTGTCTTGACGCGCCGGCTGGTCTCCACGGATACTGTGTCATCTGCAACGAGTGGATGACTGTATCCGATTAATTCCTGCTACATATTATATGTTTTAGCAAGGTAGCCTTACGAGGGACCTGTGCTCAAATCATACCTGTCTATGCGAACCCCTGGGTTGGCTAGCCTTGCTGGAAAGATACGATCTGAGGACTCTGATAATTAATGCGAGGATAACCTCGCCATACTAGAAACTCTCGTAGACTTGACTGGCCGTGAAAATGACTTGCTTGTATTTTTCTTTTACCTTCCGCGAGTAACTGAGGAAAGCGGACTGTTATGGTGCGTGATCCAACCCATGTTCTTGTTTGATTGTTGGGTTGGTTATCGTACTATGACAGGCTGCGGACCGAAGTTACGAACGGAAGCCTTAATTTGATTGTGATGTGTTACTCTCCTGTGAATGACTAAGGAACATGGCCCACCGCGGTACGTGATCCAACCCATGTTCTTGTTTGATTGTTGGGTTGGTTATCGTGCTGCGATGGTCTGTCGACCGAAGTCACGACCAGGAGATCTTCTTACTTATATCTGTAAACTTATGTAAAGGTCATAGAGTGCGACGCGTCCCGGCTCCATGTGGCACCTTTTGTCCTTGTTTGGTTGTAAGGGTGCCAGATGGGTCCGACGATGTAGCGCTACCCTATAGCCAGCATAAGCTTTATTCTTATCATTATAACTGGGTTTTATCTTAACTCTTGTACCCCTTTGGCGGTACTTGCTATTCGGGGCTAACCCCGCTGGTTTTGTTTGGCCAGATTCCGTAGCAGAGCCTGAGGACACGATCTTCCTCCCTGACATCCATGGTGCATACTAGGAGCATGGCAGTTCGGAGACTCGAGTGGGTTTCTTCTCCACCACTCCTGCTTATACTTTTGCGGCGTTTAGCCACCGGCACCTGTTAGCCGGATTACTCGATATTTTGTATCGGTACATAATTGTAATTAAACAGACTGCAGCTGTGTATAATTTTGTACTCCTGACTCTCTGAGATAGCTAAATTATAAAGCTAGTCTCTCATGATCATTTTGATGAAGCGTCAGGGACGCCTTACTGCTTTATCTTTAATGTTCATCTATTTGCTGATATGATTTGATTGATTGAGACATAGAACTCTGTGGGACCATAGGAGACTTGATTGTAGCATGTACCCCCTAGTCTCTCGACAGCCACGATCGCCGTATGACGTTACGTACCTCATATGGAGTAGCTGGACTAGTCCGTCCCCGTATTTCGGTACTGGGGCGTGACACCCTTTTATGATTGTCTTTCTACCCTTGCCTTAGGATCAATTTTAGGACCGACGCCTTGGCCTATTCAATCTCTAGACAATCCCGTGCTTGCAACGCAACGTTAACATATACCTTGCCTTTAGACTCTTCTCGTACCGACAACGTTAACCTATCAAGTCGTGTTTGCCTTTACGGCTTAAAATCAGAGACACAACTATGCGATGAGGCTCCATTTCGTATGACCGTGCTTCAAACCC
Source organism: Iris pallida (assembly GCA_029216955.1). Taxonomy (NCBI): domain Eukaryota; kingdom Viridiplantae; phylum Streptophyta; class Magnoliopsida; order Asparagales; family Iridaceae; genus Iris; species Iris pallida. The sequence goes on from JANAVB010040222.1 coordinate 25,705, forward strand.
TTGCTGAGGCCGTGTCTCGCATCTTAGTGAGACTTAACTATATCGCCGCCTCGCGGCCCTTGCTACTTTGATCATCAACCAATCCAATCGAGACTTGTGAACTTAGTGTCACTTAACCATCTTGCCTTGCGGCGATTCCTGACTTAAACTCGAGACGACTCAATCCAACTTATGCAACTCTATGCCAACATCATAAGACTCGACGCCACAACTCTTGTCGAAGCACGACGCCTATGTTGATGCCAAATCTTAGGCCCAAATATTCCTTGTGTTCTAACTTGTACACACACCTCATTCAAATTGACTCCTTGATATAGCGCACTCAAGACTCGACTCAATCCAAAGGCACACTCGCGGATTGCCGCCCGTGCCGACTCATCTATATGAACTTGGTCACTAGCACGACAAGCTATCTTAGACCCTCATTGGATATGAGGGTACGTTCGTCAAACGAGGCGCAATCTCGCCGAATTTCCCCTAATATCCGCTCTACGGCGCACCCCTTGGGTCAGGTCGCACACCATCCAAGGGTCCCGTAGGCACGTGTTCCTCCTAGGCCAGACCAGTCCCCCGTGGCCACGGGTACCATCTGAGGAACAAAATCAAATCCTTGTGCACCGGTACACAAGTTGTCCAATGACCATGCAGACTCGACCCACTTCCTCAATTCAGGACCGTTTGATTGTCTTTACTTTCATTGTTTTACTATCTTTTGAGTTCCACATTCAAGACTTCTATCATTTGAGACCCCTCGACGACCCACGGTTGCGAGCATTCTTTCCATGTTACCATATCCTTTCATTCAAGTCATGAACGCCTATTCGATAGTCCTTTCTCCAAAACTCATTAAATCAATCGTGGTTCATGCCTTAACGCTAAGTCCGTGCATCGTGCCTCAAACCGACTTACGTTCTACGTGACGCTATCGCCCAAGTCATACTTTATATGACGGGCCTTGAGACCGTAAGACTATGTGGTTATACCCAACCGTAGAACTTGTAGGACCGTGCTTGCTACCACTCTCCGATAGCCTTTTTACATAACTGGCCTAACTTAACACGCAACGAATCGACGAGCAAAGGCTGCGTCAAGCCTCGCATTGCGGAAACGTACCGCGTAGGCGTTTAACTTTGAACAACCATATCATTTGGGTGTATAGACTTACGCCAACAGCCGTGCGATGCAACATAACTCATGGGGCGGTCAGGGCTATGCTAAGCCTTTGGACGATGGGACCGTTCATGCTTTATGAAGCATTCATGCGGGCGACGCCTATGACTTAGGCTAACTCTGAGCTTTTGTCGAATACTAACTTTCCTTCTCCCAAGCCACGGGACGAAGGACCGAGTGTCATTTTCAAAGCACGTCGTGCACCAACTCTAAACCGACCGTTGGACCATTCTATATTCTATCTCAATTCGACCCGTCGGGATTACTCCCTTTAGCTATGTGGATTCGTCTCTTTTATTATTAAGCCTACTTGTGCAAGTTGAAAACATGTGATTTATTATGTGAAGGCTAAGATGAGGCAAGTTCACCGAAACTACCCCACATGTGCGATGCCTCCGAGCAAGCCGTTGCAAGGCTAAGTCCGAATCCGTTGGCGTTTTGATTCCTCCGATTGACTGAGCGGGAGGGGCACTACAGAAGACGTCGAGAAACTCCGCGATCAGCGGATGCGGCAACTCCTGGTCTTCTGCAACTGCTCCGAAGTAGATTGTCACGCCCCAGAACCAGAATACTGGAGAGCGGGGGCAGACATAGCCAGCTACGTATATGAAATGGAATCCATCTCGCTATACGGTCACGGCTGTCTAGATACATGAGGGTTTATCTACAAGCCAACAGTCTCTTAAGGTCATGAACAAGCCTAGTGTCTCAATCACAAGCAAGTAAGTAAAAGTTACAAGATGTATGATCATTAAATATACAATAGTAAGGCGTCCCAAACATTACATATTCAGTTGATCATGAAGCTAGTCGTTACAAAATGTCAGGACTAGCAAGAGTTTAGGCATACATGATTAACCCTAGGATCTGTTAATCATGTTACAGCCCGTAGGCAGACAGTAAGTAAAGTGCAATCGAGCTAAACAGGTGCTCGTCGGCTAAACGCCTCAAAAAGAATATTTTTACAATAGAGTGGGAGAGCCAAAATAACCCACTCGTTGCCAGGGTTCCGTCTAGTGGCCACCATCTGGCTGGAAGGTCGGTAGATCCTCTGGAGCTGCTCCGAAATCTGGCCACACAAAACCAGCTGGGTCAGACCCCAGAAAGAGCAAGTGCCACAAAGGAGGCTCCACTTAAGAACTAAAACCAGCAATCAGCACAAGATATAAATAAAAGTAAGAACTGAAAAAAAGAAAATACACCAGGATGATATACGACGAGATAACCATGGAACTATTCAGATAACCAGGTTACAACCCGTAAACCAAACAAGGACCGGGGTTGTAACCCTTCGTCTGAACAGGACTTGGAATTCTCACCATTTATCGGTAAAATAAATACAAGCATTCTGGTCATTCAATAATCTGGAACAGGATCAGGGCAAGACTAGACTGGTTAGACTCCATCCAATCACTTCACGGCCAAGCAAGAATTACGGCTTGATATTTTAACTAACTAGGGTTGTCACAAGCCTAATTACTAACAAGATGCAGTAAGATTATTCCACAGCCACAAGCCCTGCAGACCATCCAGGTTACCCGGGTTAAAAGATTAGAGTTGAATTCAGGTGGGTACATCGTCCAGGAAACGAATGTACGCTTAGGTAGCTTGAAGGGTGCAACACATGACAGTGTGCTGGAAATGTGCCCTACTCGACGGCAGGCTACAGATCCCAAGGCGTGCCCAGGTAACGGGATTGCCTGTAGCTGGGAAATCTCGTCATGACTAATGTATTAATCTAGTTATTAGCCTTAGTCCATTTTAGTAGGTACTCCTGACCGTGGTACTCATGAGTCCCTATCCTAGACATGATGCAAGACAGGACTGGTTTATTTATACAAACACAATCGCCCACGGTGTCCAGATTAATTATACAGGTCATGTCATGTCAGGTAGCCGTCGCAACAGCTATTCGAGATAATCATGTCAGGTTATCATGCCAAGTGTACTTGTCAGGAGTGCGCCACGACGGGCCACTATCAGGTCATGTCAGGTTATTATGTCAGGAGTGCACCACTACGGGTCACTATCACGTCATGCTCAATTATCAATTCCAAACATATCAAGTAAATTCGTGATTATCAAGTTCAGGACAAAAGGCGTAAGGATATAAAATGGACGTTAAATATCTATAAAAATATCAATATACAGGACTATAGAAGATCCAGGGTAAGTAGGGTCAGGTCCAGTGGCGCCTAAACATCAGGTTGCGCCTGAGTCAGACTGCGCTCAAGTCAGGCTACGCTCAAGTCAGGCTACGCTCAAGTCATACGCTTCCAAAAGGCAGCGTATGAGTCAGACTGCGCTGCGCTAAAGAGCGCACGCAGCTCAGTGGCGCAAGCTAAAAAGCTCGCGCACACTGCTCACTGTCTTCTCCAAATCAGCAGGAACTCCATGGTTGAACCCAAAGCTTCAAAAGTCCATAACTTGGTCAAAACAAGTCCAAATCCAACTTTTCAAAGGTCAAAATTGGGTAGAATAAAATTCTCTACAACATGGAACCGTCAAAACTTGAAAACAAAGAAGTTTGATAGATCAAACCACCAAAATCCGAAAATAACTAATTTCTAGATCTACACAAAATTAAAGCCTCAAAATGGAAAATGACAAGTTCTAATGTGTCTTAGAAACATGAGGAGAAGCTAATGGAACAATAAAAATGGGCTCTCTTGTGGAAGCAAGTTGCACTTGCCTAGACCTCTCTCTTCTCTCTCTGGTAGGTGAAGGGAGTAAATGGAAGAAGAAGAAGAAAAGATTAATGAAGAGAGAGAAGAAGAATAGGTAATAAATATGAGTGGTGGTGGTAGGTAGGGGGTTCACCCCTTGGTTCATGGTGAACCAAGAGCAATCCCAAACTGAACCAAGCCAACCCAAACCAAGAATAAACTAAGCCCAGGGAGGAAATTAAGCAAGAAAATCATGCAATACAAGAATAATACGTACACGTATTCCAGAAATACGTAATACGAACCACAGGCATTACAAGATTCCCTCTGGCCTCTCTGCAACTCGTCGGCTGATCTCGAACGGTGGAACTCCTGGCGGGCTGAAGATCACCTTCCCCTCATGGCAGTCTATTAGGGCAAACTGCTCGCTCATCCAGTCGATGCCGAGGACTATATCAAATCCGGGCAATGGCATCACCAGAAGTCGATCCCTAATCTCCCTCCCAGCAATAGTGATAGGGCATTCCACCATCTCACTCACTGGCACTACCCCTCCTCCTGTCATAATCCGACAGTTCCTCCTAGTGGGCTTGGGTGTAAAGCCGTGTCTATGCATAAACTCATGATACAAAGCTATGTGTGGCTCCAGAATCAAACAATGCAATGGCAGGAAAGGAATGTAAAAGTATAGAACCTGTGATCACATCTGGTTCTGCCTCGTCCTCCTCAACTGCAGCCATGACGTAAGCACGTCCCTGCTGTGGTCCTCCCCTCTGCTAACGCTGTGCAAACTGCTGCTGCTGAGTGGGTAAAGCCGGTCCTCTGTGGTGCAGCTGGTAGAGCTCTGGGTGGTGCAGGTGGTGGTCCTCCAGCTCCTCTAGGTCCTCCTGTCAGTCAAGCTACAGCCTGTGGGCAGTCCCTCATCTGGTGTGCGTCAGATCCGCAGAATAAACAGAGCCCGAGCCTCTTGCAGCACTCGTCGAAGCGGTGTCCCGGTCGGTAACAGAATGTACAAGTAACCGCTTGCTGCTGTCTCTGATGCTGATGTGCAGGAGCTCTGGTTGGACGGTGATGCTGCTGTGCCGGCTGCTGTGGCCTCGCCTGAATCTGAGTATGGACCCTCTTCGCTGGTGCCTGGAAACTGCTGCTGCCCATGTCCCGATCCCTCTTCAGCTTCGGATCTGCCTCCTTCTCTACAGCTTGAGCAATCTTGAGGATGCTCGCATATGCCGTCGTCTAACTAATCGCCACCGCGTGTCGCAGCTCCCTGGTAAGGCCCTTCTTGAATCTCCAGGCTTTGTCCTCCGGTGCTCTGACTAGGCTCTCTGCGAACCTGCTGAGTCTAGTAAACTCTGAAGTGTACTGCACAACCGTCATAGTCCCCTGCTGCAGCGTCTCGAAATGCATCCTCAGCTCATCCCGCTCCACATCTGGAAAAAAAACTTCTCCTTGAACAGAGTTTTGAAATCTGCCCAAGACACATGAGGCTCTGCCAACTGGGGCTCCTCCCGGTACCAAGCTCTGGCCAAATCGAAGAGTCGCATGCTAGCCACCTCCACCTTCAGGTTATCCGGAATCTGTGCCATCTTCAAGGTTCTCTCCGCATTCTCTAGCCATTCGTCTGCATAGACGATCCCCTCGTTGCCCCAGAAGTCCATCGGACAGAGGTTCTGGTACTCCTTGGCCGTCCCTGGTCTCGGTGCTGCTGGTGCTGTACGTGCTGCTGGAGCTGGTGCTGCCGGCTCTCTGGTCCTGAGTGCGTCGACGACGGTCGCTCTGAACTGTGCAGCCTGCTGACTCTGAGCCTCTCTGAACTGTGCAGCTTGGTGATTCTGGACCTCCATAAACTGTTGAAACATCGCCATCACCTGGGCGCCGTCAAACATCATCGTCGAGGGCAGCGGAGGAAAGATAGGAGGCGGTGGTGGAAGCTGATCTGCTGGAATGTCTGGTGCGGCCTGATCCGAACTGCCGACGACTCCGGGCTGATCCGCGGTCTTCCTCGTAGTGACCATCCTGCAACAAAAGAAAACTCGTGATTGATAAAAACCTAACCTACCAGAAAATGTAAATATTTATAAAAATATCCATATATACCCGATGTACCCGATTTTCTATGCTGTGATTCAAGTTTCCCTAGTGTAAATCAAGTCCCCCAATAGTACTCTAATACCTAGGTATTATTAGGATAGACTTGTATGGGCCACCACTAAAAACATGTCACGACCCGCTCCCGAATAATCGGACACGAGTCGGACACGCCCAGCCTTCATCGTTGGACACGATGAAGTAAGTTGTACCAATCTAGGAAAATCTAACCAGATAATCATGAACAAATATGAAATCACAGCATCTATAAATGTATCCCAAATCCAGAGTAAAGTACAAGTCTCAGAATTTATTACATTCCAGCAAAATGAAAGATAGAGTCTACTAGTCTCAAATACAAGAAAAATGTAAAGTGCTAATGGTAAAAGCTCTAGGCTTCTGCAGCCTCTAAGTCGAGAGCAACTCCAGCTAGCTCTCCTGCATCTACCGGCTCTCGGCCATAATATGTATCGCAAAGGGCCTCCAACTCACCTGCAACATATCTATTCAGGAGCAGAGCAAAGTACAGTTCTAGGTAATGAAACATGAACATGAACTGAGTACAGGAGTACAGGAAATGAAAGTACAGGAATGAACATGAAAGTACAGGAAAGTAGTACAGGAAATAAGTACAGGAACTATAGTACATGAATGTAAAGTACAGAAACATATAAAGTACAGGAAATGTAATGTTCAGGAATGAAACTATAATCCTGTAGTACCAGGCATGATAAGTGCACAATATCGAAATACATCTAGTCCATGTGACTGGCTGGGGTGAGTACAAGAGCATGCACAGGAGTACATGAATATGGTACGACTTAGGGCCCGCGTGCACGATGCGAGGCCTAAGCTAGGCACATGAGTATAGTAACCGGGATTGGTCACATGGCTAGTGTATTTCTCCATCCGACACTAATAAGTACTAGAACAAGAGTACAGAAGTACAAGAGTACATGATGTCGTGCCATGACGTGTCACAAGAAAGAGTACAAGAATGTAAATGCACAAAACCGTAGAAAAGTACTTGCCTTGCTACAGGAAAGTATGGGTAAAGGTTGGGGCTAGAAGTCCTCATGTTATATAATTTACAAGTTAATTAATGTTGTGGACATTATTAATTCCTTAGCCAATCCTGATAAAATAAACCTTCAAAGCTTGCAATTTGGTGACAATTCTTAGGTGTACTTAAATCAACTATCAATAATTCTTAGTTAACAAATTATACTGGTAATTTAGACCTGATCATTCCAAAATTGCATCATGCTTGGCACATATCAAAAGACTTAGAAACAGAAGGTTTCTCACCATTAATTGATCAAGCTAAACGCAACCGAAAACACTAAACCATAATACAACTCAGTCATTGAGCCCAATCCCCACTTAAATCAATTAACACCCTTATGATCTGAGCCATCTCAACAACAGTCCACCCAATACTCATGCCAGCCATAAATGAGGAATTGAAACCACTTAGTTCAACTCTCATATTTCAAAAGAGTTAGCTAACAACAAGAGTAGCTGCATATGGCCCATCCCATGGGTTCATTCACAATCAGAGAGCAATAATGCTCAGCTAACACTATTAGTTCAAAAGAACAGGGCTATTAGTCTTCTCATTCGGCCAGACACAACTTCAAAACAAAATGAAATAACAAGATTATCATTTAGACTAAATCTTAGAATTCCAGCAAATCTTAGAAATACATTTGTGCAGAAAATCGCAATCACAATTTATAAAATATACAATATAATTGAAAGAATAAACACTCAAAAATAAGAATAGAAATCTAAAATATCATCGCAACACTTGCTACACCAATCCCAGCCCTCAATAGCCTGACTCGCGGACACGGACAAGAGACACGAGCTCTGCATACAGCTACGGCCACACACATTGGTGTTGGTACAGCATTGCAACCCAACTACGGACACGAACACCGCACGAATTCCACCAACACGAACAGAACGAACACCACCAGACACGAACAGAACACGAACAATACACCCAAGAACAATCCTGTTGGCCAAGCCAAACGGACTCAAAGAAGGGAAAAAAATCAACTATCTACTGAAAGATAACATAGGTACCTGAATTTGTAATGGAGAACACAACCAGATGTCGAACTCTTCAATCTGAAGCCGATGATTCGACTGGCCTCAAGTGTAAATCCAATCACTGCTCAAAATCAGAAGGAACTTACACGCCAAACACCAAAATACTACAGCTGCTTCTAAGGAACAATGGAGAGAATCAAAAATAAACTCAAGCGATCTGCAAATACTTACCAATACGAGCAACAGTTGCTCTCGAACTTCCAATTAATCTCTCGTTATCCGAAGAATCATTGAATGAATTGACGAAAATAAAATCAGTCGATTATTATTATTACGCCAGATCATTAACCCGACAATGAGAACTTAGACATACCAAAAGATCAACAGTGGAAATATTCCGATCCAATTGCTCAGTGATGAGGAAAAACATAGAACAACCCGATCTGGTTTTGAGAGCTTCGGTTAATGATCAAGAATAAGGAATTGAAGACCAAGAATTTCGAAGGAAAATAGAAACTCACCGAAACCTAGATCAGAGAACAACGTCGTTCCTACAGAGGAAGGAGTTGATGAGACGATCGTCCAAGCCGAGATGAATCACTGAATGAGGAACTCGCGGAGAAAGAAATTGCTGCCGACCGGAGCTAGGTGCTCACGAAGGCCCTGCGGGAATGAAGAGTCGCCGATCTGCTCCTCGCCGCCATCGCCATCTCTATGCCAGAGTCGGAGCCAGAGAAATTAGGGTTTGCTCGAAAGAATTTGGGGTCGAGTGCTCAGTGAGAGCACTGAAAAAATAAAAGAGTGAAATGATACACTCTCTCTCTCTCTCTCTCCAAACGAGTGCAATATAAAGAAAGAATTGGCATATTTGCAAAAACACCA